>JACEGR010001776.1:0-152676 GCA_014170235.1 Listronotus bonariensis | reverse complement strand
GGAATGTCATATAAGGTCATTAATTTAAAAAGCATATATTTATTTGGTCCGTGAGCGTATCGAGACCTAAGCGCTCAATGTGCTTTGACCTTTAAAGTTAAAGCACACTAGGCGCTCAAGTGTCGGTACGCTCACGGTTCGGTCAAATATTTTACATCCTATTTAATTACATGATTGAATGACATTTAAATAGCATGTAAAATATTTGACCGGTCTGTGAGCGTACCAAGACCTGAGCGCCTAGTGTGCTTTGACCTTTATGCGACGTTTTGAACCAAAGAAGACCTTAGAATATGGTCTTGACCTAATGGGCCATATGAATAACAAGAAGCAAATGATTTTGCTTATAAGTAAAATATATTAATTATAATAAAGAAATAAAGAAGGATTTACTTTAAACGTATGAGCATTTGCTAACAAGTGCGAGTATTTACTTATAGAAAATTGATGCTACTGAATAGCAGCAGCAGCACTTTTCTATAAATAACTACTTGTACTTATAAGCAAATACTTATACGTTTACAGTAAATCCTTTTTATTTCTATATTATAATCAATACCTTTACTTAAAAGCAATAGCATTTACTTCTTTTATTTATAGGGCCCATTATGTCTTTTACGTTTGGGTGATGTCAGCCAGACGGGACCTACAGCTAAATGTGGGTTCGGACACCACGGATCTATTTGCGATAACTTAAAACCACTCCCCAACCAGGGGGATATCCGACCCTTCCAACTAGGGACAACTAGGGGTGGGGTTTGCATGTCTACGGTTCTGCAGGATCACGGCAAAGTGTGTTTCGGTGCTAACTACTAGCGTCAATACATTTTGCACTTTGTCTGTCTGTTACTGGGCTAGCCACTACACCAAGATTCGTCGGTTAGAGCCCAGCGCCCCAGCGCTTTAACCACTAGGCTATCTTCAAGTAATATAAAATTATTTTAAAACTTATAAAATGATAATAATTTTGGACACTTTTTGGGTATAACCAAAGTGGCTATGATCACTATGATTCAAAATAATAACTTTTTAATTATTTATATGTAAATAAACTTGAAAAACCTAAGGGTCATTAGGGGTCGTTGGAGAAGTGAAATCGTTAAGACTAAGATGTTGCTTTAAAAATAATGTAAACTAAGGGCTTACTTTGTTCTTTGATATAATTTATGCAAAACGTAAATTAAAATTAAAAACATCAATATTCTGTAAAACAAATTATATGTTTCGCAAACTCCGCAAGTCTTTAATAAAAACGAAGGTGGCTTGCAAATGCAACAAAATACGGTCACTCTGTCCTTTAAGGGAACATATATCTTTACAGAGATACCTTGGAAAATAATTATAAAAACTTGTCATATTAATTTTATGATTTTTAAATCAATTCTAGGGATTGCCCGCACATTCTAAAACACACAGTATACAGGTATTGATTTCTACCTACAACTAACTAAAAAACACAAAACCAAAAGTAAACCTAAATTACGAAAAATTTTAAAATATTAAAATAGGTAACTTTTTACAAGGATCCATTGGGAACAAAACTTAAGCCATTTTTCCCATTTTTGTGTTATCTTACCTTTTAGTAGTGTAAAAAGTTTGTAGTAATATAATGGAAAAGTAAAAAGCACCTGATTTGATATTGTTATGTAGAAACAGAAACAAACTTTTAAAAGCTTGCTCCGCTCCGAAGTTTTATTAAAGCTTGGTAAAGCCAGGGACAAAACAAATTTCGTTAGTACTGCATTAATTTCTTCGTTCCTTTTACTCTTTTTACCTTCAACAAACTAGGGATAATTCATTTTTGCCCATTTAGCTAACGCGTGTGTTCTGACCCTGTAGTAATTAGGTGATAAAACTAATAAAGAACTTCGATATTTTAGCACAGTTCTATCTCTGGTAAAGTCCACTTTTTAGTTTTAGATGCTTTTAGGATTTATTAGATTTTGGTTTAGTTTGTAACATACCTGGGAAAACTGCGGAATTTACTCTAGATAAGTAAGAGCAAAAGAATGAACAAAGGAAAAGTTTTCAATATATTAACACTTTGGAAAAATCAGGTTCTAATTCCAATAAAAATAATACTTTAAGTTTTTGAGCCTTGCTATAAATATTATACAAAAGATATGATTTAAGGTTTTACAAAAAAAAAAAAACTTTAAAGGCCATGATAAATTAAACTGGCTGGTTACTTAAACCACAAAATAACAGGCTACGCTAATTCTCACATGCACCCGGCCAACTCCGTAGGTAATTGAAGTGTTCGTCGGTATAGTTGTCGTCAAACTAGAAGCCAATTGGCAGGCAAACTACAATACTTAAAATTTTCTTGACGATATGGTGAAGGTTTAATAAAAATAAAACAAGTTAATTTAATTATGCAGTACGTAATACGTACATATATATATATATATATATATATATATATATATATATATATATATATATATATATATATATATATATATATATATATATATATATATATATATATTAATATACATACCTAAATAACATACAGTATCAATGAAGGACACAAAAAAAACAAACGTAAAAGATATGAACAAGTTATAACAATTTTTGTTTATATTTTAAAATATGCTTAAAAATAAAAAAAAGTCGATAAATAAAAATATTCTTCTTCTGTTTACAAGTAAACATTTCTTATTTAATAATTATTTTTTGTATAGAGAGCTTACCTCAATTATTATTACCTTTGTTGTAGGTATTAAAATAATGTTATGTAATAAAATACCTCATTTAAGAAACCTGTCTAGGTTTTTTTCATGGGAAAATTAAAATCCTTTTAGTCAAACATTTAGTTCATGTCATCTTTTGGTAAAAAATGTAGCAATAAAAGCTTAAACAGAAAACTATTATTATGTAGGTAGTGATTTTTTTAATTGAAAAGGTTTAGAGATTTTTAAAGCCAAGAATAACTTTATTTATTGGTTCTCACTTAATATTGCTATATATGTTTATTTCTACAAGACACCCTAGAAAATATTTTTCCACCTAAGTCGCACAGTAAAAATATTATTTGGGATTTGAGCAACTTCATTCCTCTTTACGACAAAAGTAAACACAGGACAATGTAATGACAAAATATCCCAAACTATAATAACTAATACTTCCTTGCAACAATCACAAATAAACACTGAAAATCAAAAGGCCAAATTAGAGCTATCCGCCGCTAAAACAACGTTTGAGTTTGCTCGTCTTGGTTCTCTTTTACCGCCATTTAAATTGATAGAGAATCGCATCGCCTCGCCGATGACTCGATCACATCCGATTACCTATAGAGTTGGCAGGGTGCATGTGAGAATTAGCGTAGCCTTAAAATAACTAGCTGTAAGCCATATTAATCTATGCTTTAACATTACGGGGACTTCTTAAAAAAGAATAACTTTAGGTCACGATTAGGACGGCAACATTTATAGTATCCTCGTAAAGGTACGATTTTAAGCAGACTGCAATAACCGACTGCAGCCGCAAAGCGCCATAAACTGCACTACCTCCTATCGAGGGTAAAAGCGAAATAAGTATAACGCTTTGTCGCTGACGTCAGTGGTTTGCAGTCTGACGCCGTGTTTGAAATCATAACTGTAGGGTGACTGGTCATTTGTAGCAAATATGACCATTGCAAGGTAAGACTTCGTATTTTAAAGTAACCAGCCAAAGTACTCGTATTTAACAGCGAATTTATTAACTCGTTTCCGTTTTGTCATGAGATATTCTCTACGCCTAAGAATAAAAAAACATGTTGTGTACTAAAAATATACAGTTTACATTTAAAAGGATGTTTTATTAATTTTTGTTTTATAAATAGTTCAAGGGGCACTATTAGGATCTCAGAAACAGTAAGAAATACAGAGTTGGTTAAATTGGGACAAAGTTGCGCATTTTTATGCTTAACAATATTACGTTCTAAAAATTGAAATCTTGCGAAACACCTTGTATTTATATTTTTTTGGGAAATTTTAAAACAAACAACACAGTGATGTTACTTTGGACATCTATAAATCAAAATTATAGTGGCTGACCTCTTTTTATTTTTAATGGAAATATAAACAATTTTGAGACTAGTTTTGAACGAAAACTAACAATGATAATAAAACCTGTAAAAATGTTTAGGTTTTGATCTATTTTATTTTTATTTATTTATTTTATTATTTTATTTAGTGAAACACGCTTTATATTTTTTTAAGTTAATGAGTCTATTCTTTTTTTTAACACGCTTTTATTAACTTGGGTTGTAACTATCTATCTATGTAACGGACTCTTTGAGCCTAATTTTTACCAACTTCCAGCGATTCGATTTCTTTGAAACTTTGCACACGTATCAAGGACCCATGACAATGCAATAATCTGCAAACAGTATCCCGTTATCCTGATTAGGACCGTCAGGATAAAAAATTCCTGTACAGATGCTATGTGTCTCTTGACAAAATGGCGAAGGAATTTTTAGTGAATAAACTGGAGCATTTAACTAATTGATATATCGAACTAAAAATGAAAAATAAATAATAGTTTAAAAAAACTAAAAATCACGCTTTTATATGCAACCGAACTAAAAATTAGAAAATAATTTTTCATTACAAAGAGTTTGTCACTTCAGAGTAAAAAGCGTGGGGTGCATTTTACTATTTTTTCATAACTTTTCCCTCATAGGTATTGGCAAATAGAATAATTATAACATTTAATATATTAAGCACACCACGCTTTTTACTCTGAAGTGACAAACTCTTTGTAATGAAAAATTATTTTCTAATTTTTAGTTCGATTGCATATAAAAGCGTGATTTTTTAGTTTTTTAAACTATTATTTATTTAATATTTGGTTTGCTGCCATGTTTTTAAATAAAATAAGGTTGACAGTAAGAGTTAGCATATCCTTAAAAAACAATTAATTTATTATAGGCTTGTAAAAATCTGATTTCTTTTAACTCAACCCTAGAATTTTCTGTGCACTTGAAAATGTGTTTTCCTAACTTGCGATTGATTGCGTTAAAAACAAAGTCGGAAAAATTTTCATTAGGTAAAATATTTTTTTTTTAAATATGGATATATTTTTTGGCCTATTATATTAAATATCATTTTAAATTCAAACGCACAAATATAAAATTTAGCGAGTTTGAATTAGGGCCACTGGGTGACAACCTAAAAGTACCATTTCTTCATGTCGAATATATACAGCGTGTCTAGTAAATTCGCACCATAGGAAAAACTTTTTATTTTAAATATTATATAAAAAGGTACTCTTTATAAAAAGTTTTTCATGCTCTAAAACCCAAAATTAAAGCATAAAATATTAGTTGCTTGCGGTAATATACGAGGTATGTTAAAAAATATTAATTTTGCTTAAGAGGAAGGTACATTTATTTTTATAATGATTATGAAAATTATGAAAATAAAAAGTTTGGAATTATTATTTTTGGAAGATTTTTTATGTATAAACGGTTAAAATTTAAGTTTGTACATTAGTACATTCCTATTTTAAAATGTAATATGTAAAGAAAGCTTAAGAACTGTAAAAACAGCGAATAGTCACATAAACCTTGTTATTGCAGAAAAAAAAGTTTTTACTTTAATATAAACATATTGCATATTTTAAAGGTATTTTTGTTCCTAAATGCCTATTTTCATAAAACATTTTAACATTATAAAAATTAGAGGTACTTTCCTCCAAAATTCATATTTTTTGACATACCTCATATATCACTACAAAAAATTTATATCTGATGATTGCATTTTAGGTTTTAGACCATGCAGAACTTTTTTATAGGGTATAGGGACCTTCGTCATTTTGTAAAAGCTGAAACTTTGTCAGCGCATGTTTACAAATAGGTACAAGCGATTGGGGGACTATGAAGTTATTAAAATGTGCTTTCATATCTTGTTAAATAACAGAAATATTGGACCTAATCGGACATTTAGGCCACCCTGCAGCCAGACAAAATTTTTGTCTGCCAAGGTGTAGGAATTATCAGAAGTGTCTGCCGACTGGGGAGAAATTTTCTAATAGGTACACAAGTAATATACATCAAATTCAGCTTTTACAAAATGACGAAAGTTAACTTTTATTTAGTTAACTTTTAAGGTAGAAAGATTGAGATTAAAAATAAAAAAAAATATATCTTTACAGTTATTACTGTTTTTTGGGACACTCTGTATGAACCAAAATATTTTTAGAACATCCGCTTTTAAAAACACTATAACTTTTATTAATTATTAATTTTTATGAGAAGTGTCTGCCGACTGGGGAAATATCTTCTAATAGGTACCCAAGTCACATATATAAAATTCAGCTTTTACAAAATGACGAAAGTTAACTTTCAATTTGGTCACCTTTGGTACCTGATACCTGCCAAAGCCACTATGAGTCAAACTTCATATTCTCCCATCGCTTCTACCTATGTTGGTAGTATGCGCTGACAAAGTTTCAGCTTTTACAAAATGACGAAGGTCTGCCGCTCACGGGTTCTTACTCTATAACTTTTTTCGTAAAATTAAAAATTAAAAGGTTTTTCATATGGTGAAAACTTAGGTACACACGCTGTATAAACCAATCAGATCGTTTATTTGTGACAAATATGCTGATTTATACTAATATTTTTTTTATTAAGATATTTTGAAAATGCTAAATGAAATGCCAATAACCTACAAATTTTTGAAATGAGAATAAATGGGTTATTCATTCTATGTAAAAATATGGGTTGATTTAAAAAACGGAGACCTGATAGTTCTTATTATTGTTTCTAGCTTTCTGATATTTATTTTTATAGGTAAATAGTTCACAATTAACCTATTTAAGGTTTATTAACAATTAAAAAAAAACACATGTTTAGAAAAGTTGACAAAATCTTGAAATTACCATGTAGCTCCGAGATTGATCACAATAGCCATCTCTGTATTGTGGGGTGAAGCAAAAACTTTTTTTTTTAATTTGAAATGACTCATATGCTGGATAGTTGCCTTGGGTTAAATGTATTACCTGTGAAAAATCTCAATAAAATCGTAATTGTTTTTTGGCTGCCAAAACGATCCAATATTTTTAGCTATGTATACCATAATTAAGTAAAAAAGCTGCATTGCCATTTAAGTGTTTTCAACTTAGTTTTTTAGTATTTAGGTATATTTGAGTCTTAACCTGTAGTATTTACACTATAAATTAACAAGACGTCAATAATATTTGCAGTTTTTCTTTAAAGGAAATAAACTAATAAAATATTTATTATGAATTTGGGTTATATAAAAATTAAATAATTTTTATGTACCCTAAATTAAAATAATTCTTTTGTATTAATTTTTTTCAGTAATTTTAACTTCTATATTATGCAAGGACAGAATAGTTCTTTATAGTATATAAAAAGTTTGGTTTTTTAAAAATCTTTATTAAACATCTTTATTCTGGAGAAAAGTTAAATATGTTTTTGTTTAAATTTAAATGCCCGGAAAACAGAGAAACTATAAAATACTTTTTTGACATATTTAGTTCGCGGTCCTAGTTTTTTTAAAATTTTAACATTGATATATATTTTTTTAACTGCAAATATTTTTATAGCCTTGTTAATTTGTAGTGTAAACATACCTACTTAAATTTAATTTGATTACAACTAAACGCGAATGCAACTTTTTACTTATTTTTGATAAGATTTTGCACAAGTAGTACATTTAACCAAAGGCAAATATTTCGGATATAGCCATTTTTATTATTAAAAAATCGTTTCACCCTACTGTATAGGCATCATTCATTCATCAACTTTTGGAAGTTGATATGGAACACAAAAAGTGTTTTCATGGTAGCCAATCCGTTCACACAAATTTTAGCATTGTTGGAAAACGGATCTACAAGCTGGCGACAGTAGACCAACCACTTTTTGTGGCCCATATCAACTTTAAAAAGTGGCCCGTGGAAACACGGCCTAAGGAGTGACCAATTTTATACTGTGTATTAATATGTAGCTACACTTCTAAAGCCAACAAAAGATTTAAATAATTTTAAATATTACAACCTAAAAATGAATTTTATACTCTTAACAATTTAAATCTTTTATGGTAACCTGTTTCGTAGCTTATTTGAAATCTATTTATACCTAATCCAATTTAAATAATCTGTTTTTAGGAAGAAGAAACGAGCTCGTTTACAGGCAGCATCCTGACCCTGACCGTCTCTGCTGAGGATGACGGTAAAATTCTCGTTTGCCGGGCGGATAATCCCCGCTTTCCCGGGGGAACGGACCAGGATAGACGAAGAATAAGCGTTGCATGTAAGTTTAAAAACATGCACTTAACCACACTGTATCTGGTGGTTAAACGGATTGTTTGTGATTTAGTTTTTGCTTAATTTACATAAAGACTTAGAGTTTTTAATGCATACAAATTAAACTACTCGGGTAAAAAAAAGCATTACGATCGATATTGTAATGACGCTACGGGGTAACTAAAAGCATGCTTACAAATTAGGGTTGATTCTTAACTTGGAAAATTAGTGCTGAAAATAAAAAAGAAGTTAATGAAATGTGTTTAGTTAGAAATATAATTAATTATGTATTTTTAGTTAGACAAAAATGGTATGCTCCGTAATAGTTTTGTTCGTAAAATAGTCTGGGGGCCAAGGCTGTTTCGTGGCCGATCAGTGTCCATGGAGTTTCAAAGTGTGGATTGCACTATGGATTTCGACCTGAAATCAAATTTTCAACTTTTTATAAATAATTTAATTGTTTATAAGACTCTAGCTCCTAAACCAAAAGAGATAACAACTTTTTTTTAATAAAATCCTGTTGTTCCTTAAAAAAAATCTACAAAATAACGTTTTTTAAGCATTGAACCAGATATGGTAAAATTAGTACAAAAACATTGCAAAATTTAAAATTTACGGCATTTAGGCAAATTTTCACTTATAACTCGGCTTGACTCTAAGTAAAGTAACTCTGTAATATCTCAAATTAAAGAAAAAATTACCAGCTTTAAAACTATAGCCTAACTTTAAATCAAAATATTATATATAGCAAAGTTTAGAAATATAAACAGATATTTTTTTAATAAAAAAAAGGCATAACATTTGTTTATACAGCTTCTTAGCTACTAGAAGTTTACATTATAGCAAATTCGGTTACATATTTAAATTGTACGATTAAACATAAAGAATTTGGTGTATAATATGTATAATTTAACTATATTTTTAATATAACATTCAGTTTTAAAGTGCAGTGTCGTTAAGCCTTATGTGCTACTTATGTTATTTTTTTACATTAATTTTAACCATGTCTAGTCAAAATTTTAGGATTCTGTGTGTCTGTGATTAACAATTACATATTAGTTGTAGTCTAACTTAACATCTCTTTAAATTTTATACGGTATTTATTATTCACCTACCAAATAAAGCAAAAACGATAACATGCCTAGCATGCAAAGACCTAAAAAATAGAAACAAGGCTCCTAAAAATACGTGCGTTAGTTTACTTGATTCGAAATGACGTCTAGAAAAATGTTTCTTAAGGGCTTATTAGCTCATAAAAAAAAAAGAAAAAAGTTGTATAGTGTTTGTTAATAAATATTTAAAATAATGGCACCTTAGGAAATTAAAAAACAGACATTTTTAATAAAAAGTTTCGACTGCCAAAACTGTATTTCCAATATTTCTATTTTTCTTTAACACTGAAAATGGGGCTGGTTTATATATTGCCAAATAAAAAATTTAACAAGTAAAATAAAAAAACTTGTTTTTCACACAAATTATTTAAACTTGTATGCCGTAATTTATAAGCACAAAAATAATAAAATATCTATTTAATTAACTAAAGGTTAACCCTTTTTAAAAATCGACATAAGTTTTTATTTACCCAGGTTTTTTTTATTTAGGCATCAAGATTATGCTACATATTTTTTTATTTTTTAAAATTCTTTTTGTTTTAATATTATAAAAAAATATTTAAAGTGATATCCTGGCTTTTTATACGGCACACCTATGCCGTTAGTCGCGTCATGGACCCCATTTTGACCGTCCGCACAATAGGCATGATGACAACATCCAAAAATAACTGTTATTTTATATTTATTAAATGAAATAAGAGTTATAGATTACAAAAACGTGTTTAATTCAACAGTGTATTAAAAGTTAATATTTAATTTTTATAAAATATATCTATAGAACAAAAATCTTACCTTAAATTCTTAAACACCAATCAGAAGGATTGACGTCACGAGTAGATAATGTGCGTTAAGATTTCAAATTCAAGAGTGTCATTTTTTCTAATCTTTTTTTTATAAAGTAAAAAGTTTTCATTTTTTTTTGTTTTTGTGGTATTAGCCTAACATCACCTTCTTTACGTAATTACCCACTATCTTGAAGATAATAAGATACAAAGGACGGGCTTTGACTACTAACCGGCCAAATTTTAGGATTCTGTGTGTCTGTGATTAACAATTACATATTAGTTGTAGTCTAACTTAACATCTCTTTAAATTTTATACGGTATTTATTATTCACCTACCAAATAAAGCAAAAACGATAACATGCCTAGCATGCAAAGACCTAAAAATAGAAACAAGGCTCCTAAAAATACGTGCGTTAGTTTACTTGATTCAAAATGACGTCTAGAAAAATGTTTCTTAAGGGCTTATTAGCTCATTAAAAAAAAGTAAAAAAAAAAAGTTGTATAGTGTTTGTTAATAACTTTTAAAATAATGGCACCTTAGGAAATTAAAAAAACAGACATTTTTAATAAAAAGTTTTGACTGCCAAAACTGTATTTCCAATATTTCTATTTTTCTTTAACACTGAAAATGGGGGTTTATATATTGCCAATTAAAAAATTTAACAAGTAAAATAAAAACTTGTTTTTTACACAAATTATTTAAACTTGTATGCCGTAATTTATAAGCACAAAAATAATAAAATATCTAATTAATTACTAAAGGTTAACCCTTTTTAAAAATCGACATAAGTTTTTATTTACCCAGGTTTTTTTTTTTATTTAGGTATCAAGTCATTTTTTCTAATCTTTTTTTTATAAAGTAAAAAGTTTTCAATTTTTTTTTTGTTTTTGTGGTATTAGCCTAACATCACCTTCTTTACGTGATTACCCACTATCTTGAAGATAATAAGATACAAACGACGGGCTTTGACTACTAACCGGCCAATTTGTGATGCCCGGTTTCTAAAGCCGTAACTAAGTTATCCCAAATTCCTAACATGTCCCAAGAGAAAATGCCCACATTGGCTTTGTTAAAAGGAAAGGTTGCTTTGATACTATTAATTTATTTTAATAAAATAACGTTTTCAGTCATATATTTTCCAGGTAAATTAGTTGTTTTCCTTTTTAGCTATTTAAATTGGTGTTATACAGTGTGTCCTATCCGGCGGCATCTTCGCCCATTGGTAGACTCTTAAAAAGTTTTATTATTGAAAACCTATTTAAGAATTAGCAATATAAACAATAAAATTGAGCAATCAACGCCGTTTTGAATATAGACCTATATGTTACTGGCAGTTCAAAATATTCAAATTTATTATTAAATTAACCAAATATATTTATTTCAAAGTTATTATAAATCTCAAAGAGTTAGCTGTTATTTAGTGTAATTAAAATTTTTCTTGTTAAACTAAAAAAAATAATTCAAATATTAAAATTGATAGCCAATTATGGGGAACCCTGTATAAAGCAATTTTTTTATTAACTTGGGCACCAAAATGCTTTGTTTTCATTAAGGGAAATATTTAAAATATTTTGGCTTTATTTTTTTCAACGTTTTGCTAAAGTGCACTCTGGTATTCTTTTTTGTAAAGTATATTCTCTAAACTAAACTGCACCAATTTAATAAATCCTTTTAAAAGAGATTATCCTCTTAATAAAACTTTTAGCTAAATTCTTTTGTTTTTTGCCTATTTCTTCTATAGAAACAAAATGTTTTTTTTTGTAAATATTTTTTCTACATGTGAATGCGTAAAATTTAAGATTAAATTTTTTTGCATTTTAAAATTTAGACCTTTTTATTTATTTTTGTTAAATTTGCAAAATAAACACGGAGTAATTACTGTATTCTTTAATGACATTAAATTTAAAAAAAACTGCAGTTACCATTTATTAAAAAATGCGAAGATTAAAAATTTATTTTTATTTGTGTTGCAAACTAAAAACCTTTATTAGCAAAATGAGGTACGAATTAAAATCTTTAATTTAAAATATTTTTGACGACTTGCGTTTTCTTCTGTAGATAATTATACAGGATGTTCATTTACAAAGTTACCACTAAGTTATTTGCGAAAAGAGACAAATTTGAAAAAATTGCAAAAACACGTCAAGATATTTATTGAGGGGACATGTCTTTTACAAAAAATTGGACAGCACTTCTAGCCACGAGAACCTCCAACCCAAAATTATTAAATGAAAAAGGGGGTCATGTGATACATCATTTTAACGGTTCTGACAAGTACTTCATATCCCTAGAATATAAGGTCAGTATCGTTACCTACTACAAAATGACGCTACTTTAAAAATTACCCAAATATCTCATTGAGATGGCCATATTTCGAAAGCTAATAAAGTAAGATGTATCTAATGGTGTCTTTCTTTAAAGCTTTTTTAAAGGTCTTTTTATTGGTAATATAATATACAAGGTTCTTCATTTAAAAATTACACTTTTCATCCTTCCCTGTATATAATTACTAGAATCACCATAAAAAAAAATTAAAAGAGCTTTAAGAAAATACCCCATTAAGTAAATCTAGCCTTATTAGTTTCGGAAATAGGGCCATCCCAATCAGGTATTTGAGAAAGATTTAAAGTAGGTACCGCTATTTTGTAGTAGGTAAATATATTGACTTTATACTTTAGGATTACAAAATACTTGGCAGAAGTTAAAAATGACGTATTACTTGAACCTCCTTTCTGTTCAAGAATTTTGGTGTGGGCGCCCTGGTGGCTGGGGGTTAAAGGGGCGCCGTACTTTTTTTTAACGTTTCCGCTCAATATATATTTTAAAGTGTTTCGGCGATTTTGCAGATTACTAAGTGGTAATTTTTTAAATGAACATACTGTATAATACAATTTCCATTAAGTATATAATTAAATATTTTATATTTTGCATAAGTATATTAAATTTTTGTAATCCATTCTAAATAATAACGTTTTACATGGCTGCCGTTTTTGGTATAATTTATTTTCCTTAAAAAAATATGTTTTTTTTTAATTAAAATTTAAAATTACAATATTTTGCTTTCTAAAGTTTGGACCCATATTTTTCTTTTTAATATAACATGCCATGCTAAAGTGGTTTATTTATAAAAAAATGTTTTATATTTAAATATTTTTTTAGCCTCCAGCAGGATGTTCCTTAAATACAAGATAATGTTTAGGTGGGTAATTCTTAGACTCATTAAAAAAAAACTCATATCTGGGGCATAACGTCCCCCACAACCCTAAGCATTCTTGATTCTATTCAAAGAAGAGCTATTCGTCTCATTAATGATCCTTCACTTACAGAAAGGCTTCCCTCTCTTGCACATCGTCGGGCTGTGGGGGATTTATCGCTTTTTATAGGTACTTCCATGGCTTCTGCTCTTAAGAATTGTCCAGTTTAGTTCCTCCACTTACGGTTCCCAACAGAGAAACTCGTGGTTTCGCGCGTATGCATCCCTATACGGTCCAACTGGACAGGCCCCGAACTTCCCACTTTGTTCGTTCTTTTATCCCTAGAGTTTCCAGGTTGTGGAACCTGCTGCCCGCGGAGGTCTTTCCTTCCCCCAAATCTTCAAGTATTTAAGTCCCGTGTCAACAAACTCCCTCCTACGTCGCTTAAGACACCCACGGTACGTTAGTATTTAGGCTTTTAGCCTTCGTGGTTTGTTCAAAGATAAAAAAAAAATATGGACATATGCCCTTAACGTCTAAACTTTTCAAAAACCAAAAATTTCGAAAACTTTTATATTAGTAAACACTGTTATCCCGGATATCAACCTTATTTAATAATGTTTTTATTATTTTTGTTATATATTTGCTAATAAATTATCATCTACTGAACTTAGGTCGCGCCTTTAAACTTTCCGTTAAATCTCAATATTTCTGCCAGTGTCAAGGAATTAAAAGAAATTGAGATTTTATGAAAAGTTTAAAGACCTGACCTCAGTTTAGTAGAACCGAGTTTAAACTTGTTTTGTAAAACTGGGCCTTAATATTTATTAATTTCTTTTTAGCAGTCGCACCTGGGGCATATTTGTGTACCCGATGAACCTGGGGCACGGTGGTCAGCGATTGAGTCCCAGCTTTTTCTTCACCTAAATGTGACGTAACGCGTCTGCAACTGTTAGCCTTAACTCTTTTATCAAACGTATTAATGTCGGCTTTAGTTGACTTATACATAGTATAGAATTATTTCTAGTGTATTGCTCTTAATTTTTATATTATAAAGCTAAACAAAACGCAAAAAAATTTTTTGAAAGGTACCTTGCTAACGTCTTGTTTTCCCTAAAAACAAACTAACCAGTACTAAATGTGCATTTATTTTTGGACAAGTCGCTTTATTTTTCTTGAAATATTTTAAAAAATAGTATTATCCACTGTAATCTTATTTTTTAAGTAATTTACTGGTTATGTTACGATCGCTGTTAGTTTCAAACATTTTATTAGTTAACCATACTTGCCATGCAACCCATCCTAAAAACATTGTTCAAGCCGGCAATATTTGTAACCAGCTTTTATTTTTAGCATAAAAACACTTTAAAATGATCATGTATAAAAGTAATAAAACGATATTTAAAAGTTTTTAAAATCTAAAAAGATATAGCAACAAAACTACGGTGGGGTCAGTAGCTGACCCCCTGCCCCAGGTTCGACTGTTAAACTTAATTATTATATTATATTTTTTCACTTTTATTATAGTGTTGCAATAGCTCTTTATATTAACCTTGCGTTGATTAGGTGATTAAAAAGTTACAAGTATGGTAAGGTGGGGTATGTAGTACCACATTAAAAAATTATATTTTTAAAGTAATTCCAATATCAGTTTTAAAAATACGTATCACACTTAAGTATTTCAATACCTTGCAAAAAAAAATAATATAAATGGTATTTGTACTAACAATTATAAAAACAACAACAGATTTTAAAACTTTTTTTTAAACAAAAACTTAACATTTTTACCCCAAATTTTCTTTTGATAAATAGAAATCAATAAAAAAATACCCAATCAACATTTTACTTTTTAATCCTCATTGGAGACCTTGAAGTTATTGCATATTTTATATGCATGCTTCAGACAAATACATCTGTTGCATAACCTACAAGGGTAAAAAGATTTACGATATTTTGCTCTGGGGCACTTATAACATGTTCTACCTATTTTTACCTTTTTGCAGTTTCTCCTGTAGCCTTTTTTAGTAATGTAATTTATATCTGCAATTTTACGACGCAGCGTTAAACCAATTCCAGGATTCTGCAATCTGTTTATTTGATATGGTTAAACCAAGGACAATGCTAAATATTTATTGAAAAAGCAGCAATTCTGTTCGATAACATCATTTTAATTAAAAATAACATAAATATTAATTAAAGCAGAAATAGGGTAGAAACTAGGTTCTTTCGAATTTCTTATGACACGGGTATTTTTCTAGACAGCTGGAGAGCTGCACGTCTTCAGCATATTCCCAAGAAAGGATCTAAATCTCTTTTATTCAACTATAGACCCATTTCACTCGTCTCAATGCTTTGTAAAGTAATGGAGAAATCCATTTACTCGCAAATTCTTAGGTATTTAGAAAAACATAAAATTTTACATAACAGGCAATACGGATTTCGTCACATTAGATCTACAGCAGATCTTCTTTTCTTCGTTTCACACAACTGGATCAAGTCTCCTAAGTTTCTAGGTGAGTCCCAGATCGTTGCTCTTGATATATCTAAAGCTTTTGACCAGGTCTGGCATGACGAACTTCTCAATAAACTTTCCTTCTACAGTCTTTCAACTAAACTCTGCTCTTGGCTCTTCAGTTATCTTTCTAATCAACGTATATCAGTCATTGTTGATGGTCACTCTTCAAGCTTTCACGAAATTATTGCTGGAGTGCCTCAGGGTTCAGTACTCGCACCAATTTTGTTTCTTCTTCACATCAACGACCTTCTTTCTTCCACATACCAATCCCACTCATAGTTAAGCTGACGATAGTACCCTTTACTCCACTTTTCAGGTTCTCAAACCAATCTCTCAACCCAACTTGAAAAGCAAACGCAGGGCGATGCAGATATCTCTTTCACAGGATCTCAATTTGATATTGGATTGGGGCGCCAAAAATCTCGTTTAATTTAATGCATCCAAAACACAATAATGTTCCTTGTCGCGAAAAAAATCATCAAACACTCACCCTTTGCTTATAAGTGGCCAGGTTTTGCAGAGCGGGGGCACATTAAACCTTGTAGGCGCCACATTTAAGAATAACCTTAACTGGCATAAACACATTGTATCTATAGCCACCGCGGCTTCAAAAAGCTTGGATTTCTTTTCCGAGCCAAGAAGCATTTTTCTTCTTCCAATTTATACACTTTGTATGTGTCCCAAATTCAACCCTCTCTGGAATATTGTTCTCATGTCTGGGAAATGGCATCCCCTACAACCCTCAGCATTCTTGATGTCATTCAAAGAAGAGTTGATCGTCTTATTAATGATTCTTTACTTACTCAAAGACTTCCTCTTCTTGTCCATCGTCGAGCTGTGGGAGATCTATCGCTCTTTTATAGATACTTTTACGGCTCCCAACAGAGAAACTCGTGGTGCCGCACGTATGCATCCCTATACGGTCCAATTGGACAGGCCCTGAACTTATCATTTCATTCGTTCTTTTATCCCTAGAGTTTCTAGACTGTGGAACCTACCGCCAGCGGAGGTCTTTTCTTCTCCCCCAAATCTTCAAGTTTTTAAGTCCCGTGTTTGTTACTTCCTCTTACCTTGCTTAAGACACCCACGGTACGTTAGTATCTAGGCTTTCAGGCTTCGTGGATTGTCCAAAGATAAAAAAAGAAAAATGTAAGCGTCCATCGGCGGCTATTTCGGGAGAGACTGTATGTAGCAGTAATAGCATATTTTTTTATTATTTCTTGTTCGGACTCTGCGACGACTTCAGCATCAACTGGTTGTTCATCGGATGGCTCTACATTGCAAGGTACGCTTTCAGAATATTCCAAAATTTTAAAAGTGATGCTGCTTTCTTTTGACGAGCCATTTCTATGAAGAAAGTTATTTATAAAATTTGTGCAAATACAACAAAAACATACAAAAAAACACAATACTTACCATTCCAATATTGCCAAAACAAGTCACAAATTTGGTAAGGTGGGGTATGGTATAATCCAAAGCACTTAACAGGCGTTTTGACGGTTTTCACGCTTTGCTACCGGCAAAATTTTCCCGCTTATACACAGCAGAGAATTTGTTCATATGTAAATTTCCAGTAAATGACCAAAAATTTCTAATTTTTTAAAATAATTTTCGAGTAAACAAAACACAATTATTTCATTTAATAGTAAAAAGCTTAACAGATAAAAAGCAGGTTTGTTTATTTATATTAATACGCATTTTTAAAATACTTCTACCATCCAATATTAATATTGGTATTGCCAAGGGCTTATATTTCTCGTTTAGTAGGTACTCAAGAGGCCACATTAATAATGTGTTCTAAAAATTACAAGATTTTAAATTTGGCTGGGGTATGACATACCCCACCCTACCAACGCAGGGTTAAATATAAAAGTTTAATGTTTTAAAATTATACAGGGTATGTCTAATCAAGTGCAAAAAATTTTATAAGTGATTTGTTGTTTAAAATAAGGTGTAGCTTGCCTGATAAACATGGGGTCAAAACTCAACAATAAGAGAAGAAAAATTTAAAAAAAAAAGTCTTATTTTTTTCTTTTTTAATTAAATGAGTATCGTGTTTAAACTATAGTTTTCTTATGTTAAATAAAAAAAATATAATAAATTTTCTTATAGATGTAAGCAAAACATAATTTTTTATAATATAAATTTTTATATCCTGGCACGTTATGATTTAAATTTTATTTTTTTAGTTCAAATCGGTAAGCTTATTGAAAAACATACCAAGGCTGAAAAAGTATCTAAATACATCAGGCTATTTAAATATTTTTTAGGTCATTGCCCATATTTCTGTTTAAATTTGATTAAAAAGAACGATAAAAGTTGTCTATTTCCACTACTTCCATTTATTCTAAAAAATTGCGAAAATATTCAAAAAGTGTAACCAAAACGTTATTTTTTCCTATTTTTGTAACGACATATCTCCCTAATAGTTGAATTTTGACCCTATGTTTATAAAGCAAACTATCCTTTATTTTAAACAATGAATTACCTTTTAAAATGTATCGCTTTTGTTTAGAAACACCCTGTATATCCAATATCTTCTTCTTTTTTTAATGTTATATATTATTTTGTTTACATAACTAAAGCCTTAACAATTTATATTTATACACTGAATTGTATCCGCAGTTGGTTTCTTGTAAAACATTTTTTAAATATTAATAATTAATAGAAAAAATTGCTTTTAATGTTTCAAAATTATTAGAGCATTACTTCATAATTGTTTCTGCCTTCATCAAGAGTACTTCGTATACGAAGTACTCTTTGATGAAGCCCTAGAAAGGCGAAACAATTGTAGAGTAATGCTCTAATAATTTTTGAAACATTAAAAAGCAATTTTTTCTATTTAGTATTAAAATTTATATTTAGTTTTAAACCATTTAACATGGACTTTTTGGTTTACATTTCTAGATTTTCGTAAAATAATTTAAAATGTATCCATTGTGGAAAATGGCACACGCTGCATTATGTAAGTAAAGCGAAAATTAATAACTTTTTCACTATTGTTCTGTTTTAATAGAAATGCGATTAGCCTTTGTTCATATGTAAATTTCAGAAAATGACCAAAAATTTCTAATTTTATAAAATAATTTTCGAGTAAACAAAACACAATTATTTCATTTAATAGTAAAAAGCTTAACAGATAAAAAGCAGGTTTGTTTATTTATTTTTAATACGCATTTTTAAAATACTTCTACCATCCAATATTAATATTGGTATTGCCAAGGGCTTATATTTCTATTCGCAAATTACACTGATCAGCAAAATTTTCCTTTTTTTTTGTTACACAACTTTCACTTAATAAAAAAGTCAAAAAATTAAAATAGACCTTAAATAAAAATTTACGTTTTAAGTAAAATGGTATAGTAAACAATGACATGTTAAAAAACGTAAAACATAGAAATAAAGCCCCTAGAAATAAAACTACAGTAAAAAGCACAGGGACGTCTGGAAAAATGTTTTTAGTGGCTTATTAGCACAAAAAAACTGCAATTGTTATTAACAAAATAAGACAAATAAAAAAGGTATTAAAAAAATGCATATATCAGACAGTTACACGAAAAAAACCTCGGTGAAAAAAATATTTTTATTTCTTAGAAAGTTGCCTCGTAAATAAATAGTTTTGTTTTAAATTTCGATCGTTACAAACTATACGGCATAAAAGTTTAAATATTTGATCTATAAATTTTTTGCTTCGTGAAGCTCTTCTTATTTAGGTAGTTAATTATAATTAACTTTACTTAAACAAATCTCATTTTTTGTCAACTAAAACAAACTCTAATTAACAATAAATATAGTTAACTTTATTTTTGTTTGCTTAACTTTATTAAGTACCTTAATATTATGCTGCTAATTTATGCTGCAAATTATAGAAACTGAAATTGGAAAAATATTAACAAAGAGACAACTTTTTAAAACATTGCAATAATTTTTTACCGTTTCTTTTTGTTATCTAGATTATATCATATAATTTCAAATTTATAATTAATTTAAACTTAAAAAAAAATATTTTAAGTAATATACCGGCTTTTTAGCCGTTACGTTAGGTCGTTACCTATGCCGTAACGACCTCGTGTATTCAAATTTTTAGCTTAAAAATATAAATATTGAAGCTAAAGTTTCTGGAGTAAGGACTTTTAATGAAAATGTTTTTCTTCTTTAGAATCTTGTTTTAAAATATTTTAAATGCTATTATTTTTAAAGTAATTGACAAAAAAATTAACAAATTTTTTAGATTTTTTATTTTTATGTAAATAAAAATCGCAATAATTTTTTATGTGCCAATAAGCCCTTAAATTCCATCTTTCTAGGCGTCATTGTCATTCCCAATCAAATGAGACTTGAATAAAAGAAGTTTCTTGGACTTACACTGTTTTATTATTTTTAAAATTAACAACATTTTAGCTGCAAAGCATCTACAGTCGTCGTCAGACAAATACTGAGTATAACAGAACATTTTTATAAGTTTGGATAATTTATTACTAGTTTTTTTTTACTGGCGTTTTAATAGTGGCAAATTTTAATGCAGCTTCATACATAATTTCTTGATTTGGCCTATTTTATTAAGCCGCGTCCAGACTTGCAACAATTCGCCAAACATCCGTCCAAACAAATTAACCTATTTGCTCGCTCCTTTGATGCAAAAACCGACAAGCTCTGAATCATCGCGAAATCATACGCCAAACCCTTGAAACGACGTGAACTTTGTTCACGTCCACGTCCGCGCTATCTAGGACTATGTGGCGCACTATTCGACGCGGCAAATTGTTGCAAGTCTGGACGCAGTATTATAATGACAAAGCTCAAGTAACATGTTCTGTAAACCAATCCAGTCAAAAAAGAATAACAAAATTTATAGATAAACCAAAATTTATCTTGGTGTATGTTTTTAAAATATTAAAAAAAAACAATTCCTTACGCACTTCCTAAATTTTCTTCGTTGTTTGTGACTAAAATATAGAGTTTATCAATAAAAGCGTCACAACTGCAAAATAACACAAATTAATAAGTACAAATAAAATGAAAGTAATTTGTTATTTATTGGAAAAAGAAATTTATTGCATTAAGTTTAAAAAATATTATTGTTCAAATTTTTTTCGTACTTTGTTTGGTTGAATGGATTCTTGCGGTCCAATTTCTGATAACCTTATCAAAAAACTTTTGAACAAATCCCCTAGTAAGATTACGTATCTAGCACTGGTACAAAAACAAAAAGTGTGGTTGAACAAAAACTCTTATGGCTTTTTATTAGCAAATATCTAAAGTTACAAATATACCCGATTTAACAACCTTAAGTTTAATTTTTTTTAAATTTTTAACAAACAAAATAACTGAAGCCTTTACCATTTATATACAGTTTTAAACAATTTTACATGGAGTTAATGGTTGAAATTTCTAGACTTTCGTAACATAATTTGAAATTTATCCATTGTGGGAAATAGCACACGCTGCATTATGTAATGCGAAAAGGAATTACTTTGCTACTATTAAATTGTTTTAATAGAAAGGCGACGGGCCTTTGTGCTTTTGTAAATTTCCGGTAAATGGTCGGGTGTTTCTCTGAACTAAAAGGGTGAATAGGGATTAATTATGTCGATGTATATCTTTGATTATGTAGATAAATTTGGAAAACCTGGTTTATAACGAGTCTTTTAATTAAGCTGACTTTAATTATTTGCATTTAAAAAACAAAACGTATTGTACAAAATTGTTGTTTATAGCGAAAAATTTACTTTGCCTATTTTATTCAGTTATTTAGAATAAGCAAAAATAAAAACAAAAAATACCTTTTTTCAAATAAAACCATTATTTTGGATATGTCAACAACATGACAAAAATTGGATAATCAACAAAATCATTTTTTTTTTAAATAAATCAAACTCACACAGTCTTTTTCAGTTTTCTTTATATTATCCGAAACAAAAATAATGCATAAGGTTTTGCTTTAGAGAACCTAAAATTTTTATACTCAGCGTAACATCGGTTTTACAAAAATTAAAACAGTTTTTAATGTCCTTTCTTATTTTGTATAAAATTATAATTTAAGGAATATGTAAAATTATAATACAAAAAATTAAAAAAGAAACAAGTTGCTATATAAAATTGCCTTAAAAAAACCTGTTTTTTTTTTAAATGGCATCTGATCATTAAAGATATATGTAATGGGTATAGGATATATTGTTATAACCAAAAAATAACATAAAGTCATATTCGTCATCAGGGCCGTGCCTACCGGTTGGTGCAGGGCGCATCGCTGTGAGGGCGGAAAATTGTGAGTTAAAGGGAAAAAAATTAATAAATAAAGGGCGGTGACGAGGAAAAATACACTTCTTGGAATAAAAAACCGTGTAATTTCAAAGTGAGGACTATTTTTTTTGCTTTTCAAAAATATTTACAAAGAAAGAAAAGCACAGTGGATAAAATACTTCAATAAACATATAATGTATGGTAAATGTTGGGACCTTTTTTTTCTCTGTCTTTAAAAATGTTAATACCTTAATAACATTGTCTTGTAGGGGCGAACATTCATTTTTTTCATCACGGCGCAAGTTACACTAGGAGCGGCCCTGTTCGTCATATATATTATTTTAGATTTTTTTTTTACCTTACACACATACCAAGCATGTTTGAAACAATATTTTACGACCTTCTTTCTAAAAATGTAAACAATATGTTAAAAAATTACACACGACGCATTAGGTCTGTCAAATTACAAACTAGTCAGCGCCAATCAGATTTTACAAATACGTCTGGTGACCAGTTGGCAACCGGTCACTTGACTAAATAATAATACCTAATTCGCGCATTTAGTGTAACGTCACACGACGTTGACGTTTATTTTATCCTCAAGAACATACCTATTAGAGGCAGTCTTGCCACTTAGCTATGCAAACAATAGCATGCTTAAAAAGCAATAAACTTTAGCTCTGCATAATCATAGGGGTCAGCAGGACCAAAAGCAATAGATTATACTCTTGTCATATCTCTTTCTCATGCGTTTTTTCACACTGCCATAAAGGCTGACTCTAGAGGTACATTTTTAAGGCTTTGAATGAAATACAAACAAACCCCTCTACCCCCTCGCCACCCCATGAAACAAACAAAGGTTTCTATGGAAAACATACTTTATTTTTTATTTTTGTAACATTAGTGGCACTATTTAAGATACTTATTTTATATTGGTTTTATCAAATTGGATTACGAGGAACCCTTCAGCATTTGCTGTATTCCTTTTATGCTTCAGAACCGCCCGGAACGACACCATAAGTGTTCCTTTTACAATTTTTTGACATTTTTTCATGTTGTAGAACCGTTCTTGACACTATTGACAATTCAGAGAACGGTTCAGAATGGTTCTACAAGGTAAAAGGAATACACTAATTAATATCATGGATTGAAGTTCGTAAGAATTATACTTTTGTTCACATAGTTCACAGTCAGCTGAATAAATATTACAAATAATCACGAAAATTTAGAGTTACAGTGTCACAAATAGCCGACACTAGTCACAAACACTTTAAAACACACAAAAACTCACATAAATCGCGTTATTTTAACTTTCATCACGAATTCCACTAATAAAAATCTATTTTTTGGATTCCTTGCCTGCGTCGTGACGTCAGAACTAAATGCACAAATTGGCGGTGACCAGCTTGTGATTTCTTTACGAATAGGGCTATTTACTGCACAAATAATCAAGACATGTGGTAGCGTGTCAAACCAAGTTCAAGCAAAGGAACTGGCTACACCGCCGCGTCTAATATTACACGAACCACTTGGTGCCAGTTTTGACCCCTTGATAACTCAAAACCTATTTAATGTAAACACATAAAACTACGTTTGTCTATTTATATCCCTAAGGACAACTAGCAGCCCAATTTTTCATAAAGCATAAAGCTAGTCTAAAAAAGTCTAAAAAATCTTCAATTTTACCACTGACTCACTGACATCTAGATCAAAAACCTAACCTTCTTCCAAATACTTTGAAAGATTAAATTTAAAATCCATCTTGGTAATTGTGCGTAAGCGCAGGAAAAAAAGTTAATAAATGAGGGGGTCCCTATACATTTTTAAAAATAATTGTAGCGTTTAAACTATCACAAGTTATCTTATATTAAATAATAAGTTCGTTTGGTGTAGTTGGTATCACATTCTTCCAACACGCGGGAGGTCCCCGGTACGATCCAGGGGCGCAAACCTAACTATATTCTCTTTTTAATAACACAGGCCAAAAAAAAAAAAAATTTACACAGGTATCAGACATATGTATTCCAATGTATTTTTCGACACTAAATCCGAATCTAAGCTCAGAAATAGACCCTACACGTCTAAAATTGGCCCCAGGGGCCTCTATACTCCTGAAATATGGTTTCCGGGATAAGACGGGGTCGAGGGTCCATTCTGAACCCAAAGCCGAATTTGTGCTCGACAGGTCAATGGCTAATGAAAAATTTCTTTTGGGCCAGGAAAATGACCCGTAGGGACCATTAAATTGTGTTTTAGACGTAGCAATCACAACAGTGATATTTTCATGTACATTTGAATTTTGGACCCTATACTTTGCGCGAAAAGTTTGAGGCATGTTAAAATTATTAATTTAAGACATGGAAAAAGACCCCTAGACGGCGGAAAATAGTTTTTTGGTTTCATAATTACAACACTGGAATTCTTATGTATTTCTAAATTCTGGAACCTATTTTGTGCTTAAAATAGTTTTTGACCAGCTGAAATTTCCAGTTTTGAGCCGGAAAAATGACCTCTTAAAAGCCGGAAAATCGCGGTTTGGATGTCTCAATCGAGACATTCTCATTTGAATGTACTTAATTTAAAAGTACATTAAAATATCATCGTTGTAATTGCTTTGTCTGAAACAAAGTTTTTCAGCCCCTAGGAGTAATTTTTCCGGCCCCAAACTGGAAATTTTAGCTGGCAAATAACTTTTGAGCACAGAATGAGATTCAAAACTTAGAAATATTATTAAAAACCCACTGTTGTCGCGCTTGTGGCTTATTGCTGCGGGTCGGCCTTGTCGATCATCGGAGTAAACCAGCGAGAAGCGCGACCATAACTTGGATGGGTAAACGGGTCGTTGTCAGTTTTGGGCAACGACACGCGGTGTTCTGCTCGGGCGTAATTGACCAAGCAGCAACCATCCAAGTTATGTAATAAATGGTATGTAAATGAGAAAGAGTGGAGGACAGGGCATAATAAGACTTAAGGCTGCAGTGAACTACCGGGGGCGACAGTCGAAAACTTGGTGGGATGACCCCAAAGGGTTGGTAAAACCAACCAACCATCCCGCTGTTGTAGTTGCTAAGTCTAAAAAACTATTTTCTGGCCCCTCGGGGGTCATTTTCCTGGTTCCAAACTGAGAATTTTAACAGGCCATAAATTATTTGCGCATAGTGTAAGGTCTAGAATTCAAATGTACATATTATCACTGTTGTGATTGCTACGTCTAAAATTCGATTTTTTGGCCCCTAAGGTGTACTTTTGACGTTCTGGCCGCAGTTGATATTTAAATTTATTTCGGTAACTTTTGATACCTTTTAGATATATTAATAAATAGTTTAATTCTATTTAATTATCTAAAAATTATAAAAATATATTTTTATTAAAAAAAATAAATTAAAAAATAAAATAAAAGGAATTGGAAATAAAACAGCAATATCAATTTTGCTATTCTTTAATAATTAAAATAACATAGAAATAATAAATAAATTATTAAATAAATATTAATAAAACTTGTAATCCAAAGGTTTTTTGACATGGGCTATTTAAATCTAATATTAAATGTACTGTGTATCCCAGAGAGGGCTGACTACACTATTTAACTTTTTCAAAACATCCTAACTTTTTTGTTCTACACTGTATGTACCATCTAAGTCATCTAAGTAAACCAGTAAACTCCCCAATGGTTTCTACACAAAAAAGGGATACATTTTAGAAGAATTATTTTGAGCAACCATTTTCATGATATTTGAGTGGTTTAGTGTAACCAAAAATGTCTTTAAAAACAGCCTATTAGCAAGACAATAATTATAAGAGTTTTACTAAACTACAGTGCTTGTCTAAAGGCAGGACCTCTCCTAACTTGTAAATTGTTTAGTAATTTTTCAAGACTTTAGTAAGACAACAATAACCAAATTTTAGACAAGAAATTACAGATATAAATGTCAAACTGACAGCTGGACGCCATTTTAAAAAGAAAAATTAAATGGAATGGGGAATTCTTGTGGCACATCATTTTAAAGCTCCAAATAGGTTAATTATAACCCCAGAATATAAAGTAAATACCTTTACTCCCAAAAATGGCGGTACTTTAAAAATTATCTGATTATCTGATTTGTAATGAGCCATATCTCTAATAAAGGTAGATATACCTACCTAATGTTGTAGTTTTTAAAGGTCTTTAGCTATCTGTTTAGTGGTGATACAGGGTGCGTCATCAAAAATCTATACTTTTTGTTCAACCCTGTCGAGTATCACCAATATTTCCAATAAATAAATCCTTAAAAGAGCTTTAAGAAAATACCACATACGGCCATTTAAATAAGGTATTCAGAAAATTTTCAAAGCATCGCCATTTTGTAGTAGGAGAAGGACCTTATATTTTGGAGTTATGAAGTACTCGTCCGGAGTTTAAAAATGATGTGCCACAAGACTCCCCTTTTTATTTACTATTTATGTTTAAAATGGCGCCCAGCTGTAAATTTGAAATTTATATCTGTCATTTCCTGTCGGAAATTTGGTTTATGTTGTCTCACTAAAGTCCTTGAATTTTCATGAAAAAATACCAAACAATTTATAAGTTAGAAGGGTGGTTCTGAATTTAGACAAGCACTGTATAATTGTCTTTATTATTACTTGTGTAGCTACCCCCCTAGTTTCCATATAAATATTTATATCATATCTGAATAGCTCATGTTAAGGAACCCCCAAGATACCAAGTTTCACTAAAATGTTCAAATCATATCAAAAATTGTAAAAAAAAAATACAAATGTTTTTTTACTTTGACACCCTATGTACAGAACTTGGCACTCATTTAGATCTCCATTCTTTTGCGTCGAACCCCACAGCAAAGTATAATTTTAGTTCTGACCTTGGCTTACCTTTTTCACGTTTATTTTTAGTGGGATATGGTGTTACTCCTCGGGACTAATAATTTCTAGGCCCCTCGACAAATTGGTGAAGGCTATTTTATTATTGTTACTTCAAATGACTTTAATTTGTATCATATAGTGTTATGTGATTTGTATACGCAAATTATTGTTTACATTTTGTTGTAGATGGTTAGTTTTATAAACTTTACATAGGTTTCCAGAAAATAAAAATAAATAAGCTGCATTCTTGTTTGTTTATTCCAAAGAACATATAAAAATTGCACAATAAACTTTGGGCCTACATATTTTTGTCAGAAATTTTCGTTCAGATCCTACTCAAGATGCCACTAGTTTATAGGCCTTAAGTAGTAAGAAGGCAGTCTAACGCAACAGGTAGAGATTAAACAAAGAATGCTAGCATGTAAACACAGTGTCGCATCGGTATCGCTTTATGGTTGCTTTAGTTTCCAATAAACATTTTCAATAGGCTAAACGTGTATATTAGTTATTTAATTAAAATAATGTTTAAAACTAATTAAGTTTTTTTATTCTTACTTTTTTTTTATTCAATTTTTAGTTTTAAACGAAACATGGTAATTATACTCTCATGGAATCTAAATAGTTTTGGGTCTTTAAAATACATGTTTTGCTAGAAGCACTTAATTATCTTGTCAGGATTACAAGCAAAATCCTTTCTTTAGAAGCTGTTACTTTTTTCGTCAAAATGTTTTATTACTTTCTTTTTAGCCTACCCTATTTTGGTTTTAAAAGGTAAAGGTAATATTTATTTTACTCCAATCCTATCTTTTAAATTTCCTTCTTAAAAGTAAAATAAAATAAATAAAATTATGATATAGCCAATTAGTTTGTCACCTTATGGTAAAAAACCTAATTTAAAAACAAAAAAATTAAGGTAAGTAAATTAAAGAAATTCTATTTTTTTTTGAATTTTTTTTTATACTTTTATACTAAAATCAAATTTTAAACATCTTTTTAAATTAATTGTTTAGGTATCTAATCAACTAACCTTACTTTTTAATATTTTAATTGAATTTTAAATAATTATCTCCCCAAACGACGCCCATGGGCGGATGTCATTATTGAATTTTAGGTAACTCGATATGCAAAGCTAATTGCCAAAATTTTTTCTTAAATAATAATAAAAATAAAAAAATTCATGTGTCCAACTATTTGGTGGTCCCTGTATACAGTGTGTCCCAGGATAGATGTTATAAAAGGACAAATGGACTAAAAAATTTCGAATTTTTAAACATTCTTTTAGGAAAACTGTTTCCTTGGTCCAAAACTAATAAATACCAAATTTATTTTACTTTAATTGGTAATATACAGGGCGAGTTATAACTAAAAATATGAAAAATGACCAAGAGTACAGTACCTTCATTTTACAAATAAAACAAATTTGTATAAGTAAAAGTTGTAGAAAGTTCAATTTTAGGTCAAAATTTAAACTTAAAAAATTAAAATAAAAAAATATATTTTTGTCAATTTTTTATATTACGCATTAACAGTTTTTAAAATACTTGGCTTAAGGCAGCAAATTGAAAAAAAATATTTAAAATTATTAAATTTTCTGTTAAATTTTTTTCTCTTGTCTTTTTTAAGTTGTAATGCGTAGATAATTAAAAAAATTGATAATTACATTTTTTTATTCTTCTACTTCAAATTTTGATATACAATTTAATATCTATTTAACATTTACTTATACAATGTTGTTCTATTTAAAAAATTAAAGTAGTTAGCTACTAAACAATTTTTATATTTTTAGTTATAACTCGCCCTGTATAATACCAATTGAAGTAAAATTAAGTATTTATCTGGTTTGGACCATACGACCGGTTTTCCCAAAATTTCGTTTTAAAATTCAAAAATTTTTGGTTTATTTGTCCGCTTGTAACACCTATCCTGGGACACACTGTATATTTTCTCTGGTTGTTTTCGAATTTTGTGAGCATAATACGTATCTATATTATGGACTTTTTTGGTTTTATTGTTAAAACTGTTTTAAGTGCTTTGCTTATTGCAGATTACAATTAATGAAGTAATGACCTAATATTTAAAATAAATAAATATTACAAAAAAAACATAAAAATATAAAAAATTTAAACAGGGACAAAAAGTAAGTTGATTGACCCAAATACATTTTGTATAATACATATATATCAATAATTTAGTCAACCATTAAATTTACAAGGAGTTTACTATCCCTTTTAAACCTTTAATCAGAGACAAAGGAATATCCTTATAACACCCCAGGGATTACCCGCTGTGTTACAAATAAGGATAATGGTGGCTTTAGAAAATCAATTAAATTTGTGAATAATACACTATTGGACTAAATTAGCAAAAAAATATTAACAACATACACTGTGTTTTAGGGTAGGTGTTACAAGAGTACAAATTTTAAATTTTTAAAAGTCATTTTGGCTACGCACCGCACGGTCCAAAATTAAGAAATACAAAATTTTACCTTAATTGGCAATATACGCAGCGAGTTATAACAATAATAAAAAAGATCAAAAGTAAAAAAGTAATTTTATTTTAAATAATAGAGAAAAATGGTACGAAAACATTTTGCGTAGAATTGAATACCTGTATAATATTTTATTTTTAATATTTTAAACAAAAGGTATTTATCATTAAAAGTAAGGTTTATTTAAAATAGCAGAAAAATTTATATGTATCGCTATATAATATACAGTATAAATTAAACTTGTAAAAATTCAATATCTTAAAATTTTTACTGCGGTTATTAATATTATTTTTTATACTTTCAGGATAGCCTGTCTTTTATTTTACAGTTTTTTAAATTAATTACTTTTTATAAAACTAAATACAGCATATCTACCTAATTTTGCATTATATGGAAAACTTTTTATTATTAATTTTACAAAAAAAGTTATTCTTTATAAAAAGTTTTGCATGGTCCAGAACCCAAAATGCAATCATCAGATAATAATTTTTTGCAGTTGTATCCATGGTATTTTAAAAATATGATTTTTGCTTACGAGAAATACCTTTATTTTTTATAATAATAAAAAATGCTCTAAAGAAAAGATGTTTAGAATTAAAACTAGTATTTAAATATACTTCTTTATTTAAAATAAAAACTGTTTTTAGTTTTATGCAACAATGGAAAAAATTTACGTCTGTCCATAAGTTCATACTTTTTTGAAATATAATATACAAAAATAGGCTTTAGAACTGTTAAAACAGCAAAAAGTCACAGAAACGCTCGTTATCGCAGACAGAAATGTTTAGAAAAGTTTTTTCTTTTAAATAAACCAATTTGCATGTTTAAAAGCTGTTTTTAGTACTAAAGATCTTAGTACAGGATCCCGCTGCAATATTACTACGTTTAAAATGTATTTAATCAAATATACATTTTTACATACTTTTGTGAATCAAATATGATACCAGTCAAAAATTGGCCGCAAGTTATATTTATTAAGTACTATTATTTTTGACCACCCTGTATTAATAATTCGTTCAAATATTACCACAGTCTACTAAAGAAAGTCTTTCTCTACAAGATGCCTTACCTAATTAGTATTAAGAAAAAATAATGGTTATGTTATGTTATGATTACAAACGTTATTTTTGAAATTTAAAATAAGTAACAAACGTTTAGACTTAAGTATAGGACATTAAACATAAAATATGTTTAGAATTTAACGCAAAATCTAAAAATAAATATTATATGGGGTGTTTTATTAAAAATGAGCAAGTTGACATTAATTACCGGTATAACCGGAAGTGCTAGAACTGTCAAAATATTTTAGTCGTATGTTCCCCACTAACATTCGTATGCTGCCCAATCTTAAAATTTTCCAAATCCTACTTTTTGAGAAATCGATCGCAGCTTTTCCCGGTGAAACACTTGACATTAATATCTGAGCAAAAATTGAGATTAAGAGGATGCTTAGCACGTTAAATTGAGCTAAAACGCGATTCGCTGCTTTTTAAATATTTGTTTTGGTTAGTTCTGGTGGAAAAAAGTTGTATATATAAAAGTTTCTTTAAATGATCCAAAGATTATCGAAAAGTTAATTGATGGTTGATAATGTAAATAATTAACACATGAAATTTCCCAAAATTACAAAACCCTAAAAATAACCAACTTTCTGATAATATTTGGATAAATATAAGAAACCTTTCTATATACAACTTTTTCCAAAAAATATTTGAAAAACGGCGGCGAATCGCGTTTTAGCTCAATTTAACGTGCTGCGGCATCCTCCTAATGCACTGGATTTATGTTGGTTTTCGTTCAAAAATTAGAATTAGTTTAAAAAATTATATGTTTTTAGATGTTTTTAATCAGTATAAATTTACCATTTACGAATACCCTCTTTTAGTTCCTTTTAACTTCAATAAACTTTTTTAATAGACATGCTTTTTTTTATTACGCAAACAACAACAGGTGTCATTGGCGACCCCAAACAACGATAACTTGGGCAATAAACTTCTGCGGCATACGTAATTTGCTGTGGTAATAGTAACAGCCAAGCCACAAAGGTAGGTGTAGCAGCAATATTATAATGCAATAAAGTATTTTAGTTTTTGGTTTATTTAAACATTTAGTACGCAACCAAATTTCACAACCAATATACTGGATTATTGCCTTAACCAATTAAATTTCTCAAACTCTAAAGTACCAGCCGACTATTTTAAAATTTTAAAGAAAGTTGGTCTATTTTTCGTTTTGGACTATTATTTGCTAAACATTTATTTTTTATATCATATTAGTTTTAACTCGTAACTTAAGTCAATTTTTGTGCGACGAACTGGTTAGTTCTCCACCATCTTCCTTAACCTGGTTTGGTCCAATTAACAACACGATTATGGCTGTTACTAACATAATGTATTAAATTTATAAAATAGGAATATCAAAATATCTGATATGTATCATATGTATCCGATATTTATGGTTAAGATCGAATAACATGATATTTTCAATCCCTAAGTAGTGCACTACCTTCTTTTTAACGTTTGCGATGGAAATTTTGTACTAAGGAAACTTGCACCTACGTAGAGTTCAAACGCTGTTAGATAAACACCACTACGTCATACTTTGATAGCAATAAAATGCCCCAAACACACATTTCATCGACTACAAAAACTCTATATCTACAATTTGCGGTAGCTAAATAGTTATTCTGTTCTACAATTAGGCGATGCCTAAGATAAAAAAATACATGGCAATTCGGTGCTTTTGTATGGTAACATTTGGTTGCTGATGATGTAGCTGTGTTGAACTTACAGCGTTTGTACTCTTACTTAGAAGCTGGGCGTTATACAAACTGTTATCTTAAAACAAATTAAATAATTATGGGGATATCCTGTTTAATTGTTTAGTTCAAAAATAACTAAAATAAATTAACACTAAACACTTAGCAATAAATAATAATACCGTTTTTATTTTAGACCCTCCAAGAGTTTCTGTAGCACTAAATTTTGGCATAGTGGCACCTGTCCGCGAGGGAACAGACGTTATCCTGAATTGTGAAACCCTTGCCCGACCGAAAGCCCATAGTTATTATTGGTATCATGACGTAAGTGACAATATCTTTATTTTATCTTTTGTTAAAGAAATATATGCATAATTTATTCGCTGTCAAGAAAGGAAACGTAACGGTAAATGTTTAAAAATTTAAACGACGAATTGTAAACTTAAATAGTGGGTTATATCCACTTTGAAAACCAAAAAATCCCATCTAGTATTTTTTTGTGAAAGGTCCTTTTAATTTATTACCTAAATATTTTGTACATATATTATGCATACTTTTAAGAATGTCTTAACATATTTAATTGGTCAGAAATATATTTTTTTGAAAGTCTCCGTAGCCGATGACCGGGTGGTCCTCTAAAAAATGACGTTTTGCGGTGACCACTATATATCTAGAGAGTATCATCTAAAATTAATAAATTAAACGTATTTAGTGTTAGAAACATATATTCTAAAAATTTATTAAAGAAATAAGCAAAAAAATACAAAATGGCGGTTTCTTAAATACAAAAATCGATTTTGGACTCCAAATTATGGCCTTAAATTATTTATTAAAAAGAAATATCTATCGACTAATTGCTAAATATGATATCTAAGAAGGTTGAGTCAAAATTTGAGAGCGCTCGATTCATTGGTTTTTGAGAAATCGTGGTCATTGTTTTCAAAAACACTGTTTTGATAAAAACGCGTTTAAAGCTTTAAGAAACCGATATTTACACTTAGTTTAAAAAATGGTTTTTGTAAAATGTGCTGCTTGATGAGAAAATACATTTCCATAATAATATCTGTATGTTGAATGTACGAATGTATAGTATAGACGTAGTATGTATAGAAAAGACGTGTTTCCAAATTAATATACAGGGTATTGCCTAAACAAGGGTATGAAATTTTAAATATGACTTTTTATGTCATTTTATAAGGAAATGTTTCTATAAACATATATCCGGAGTTGCTTTGTTTCTGAGAGTCAAAGCGTTGATTTGTTTTTAAAGAGTCTCTAAACATTGTGCCAAAATTGTAAGGATTATAATTACGAAACCCTCCTAATTCGATACCCAAAACATGTCAATGGGCCTTATGGTTTCGTGACTGTAATACTTACAATTTTTGGCACAATGTTTAAAAATTTCATGTAAACATTTGTGGTAAGTGACTCGTTTGCCAGGTCCGACACCCTAAACATTTGACATTAGTAGGCTGGGTTAACGCGCAGTTTTCATATATGGCGATATGAATATTCTTGGTAGACTTGTCAAAAGAAACCCACCTAAAAAGGTTTTAAAAGTGTTCTTATCATGAAGTCAATTTTATTACTGGCCCAGGGACCATATTTTTTTATTTTCAACACAAATAATAAAATTATAAATAATAATTTCACACTTGTAGTATTGTCGTACTCGGTTATCGCCTCGTATGACAATTTTGACTTTACTTTTAAGTCATGGGATTTTTTTATTTATTTTTTGGGTAAAAATATTATTTTTATTGTTTTTCCTAGCAACCGTGGCAACGGTTAAAAAATATACGAACTTGCCTGATATGTTAAAGATGTCGGTGACAATAGTAAGTGGCGTATGTATTTAACAAATTAAAAATTATTTTATTAGGTAAAAAAATAAGTAAAAATCAGGGTTGTAAATATTACTCTATACACACATCGGCAAACAGTTTTTTTCTTTTGTGAAAGGGGCCATCCTTTCCTCCCGACATTAATAAAACACTTTTTCTACCGCTTTTTAATGTACAGAAGGGTCTTAACTATATGAGCAGTTTCAATATCCAATAAAACAAACATTACAAAACTTACACATATTTTATTAAGATTAATTTTAAACTACATTTATTGTAAATTTTTTGACTTTATAAATATTATGTTGCCCAAGTGATGTCCCTAACGTTGCTGACATTTTTAATCCGGGGTTGCATATTTTCAAAAACTTGACTACAAGTAGCTCGCGGAATTGTGATGGCGTTTATTTCCCGCACAATGATTTTTTAAAGTCGGCCCACGTGTGTGTATTATATCTTTATAGACATTTTATTTTAGGTAGCCTCACAGAAAATTATAATTTGGAGTAAGATCCGGGGGCACTGAATATCTCCCTTTGTAAGATAAGTCTTCATTTCTTTTAACAAATCTATGGATACTGTGGCAGGTGGCTCCATCTTGTTGTTAAAACCAGGTCGTAGCACTATGTCCTTTAAATTGTTAAAGAGCTGGGACTAAGAGTCCCTGTGGCATCTTACAATAGTTCTCAGCTCTCACCGTTACGCCAACTACTCTTTCATTCCCGAAAAAATATAAACCAAAATTCGACTTGCTAATATTGCAGTCCAAACAGAAGAACAGAAGAATAAAGAGGACGTCGATGTTACTGTCGAGGATTGTCCACTGACCACAATCACCAATAAACGCCAATCCGCGAGAAACTTGTCACCAAGTTTTTAAAAATATGCAACTCTGGATTAAGTATGTCAGCAACGTGAGGGACGTCACTTGAGAAACATATTTTTTAAGTCATAAAAATTTACATTAGGTGTGGGTTTAAAATAATAATAATAAAGTATAAAATAATAATATAAAGTATTAAAAAAATGATTTGTTTAAACGTTAACTCCCAGAAAACAAATAAATTATAATAATAAATTATGTTAAAGTTTTGTAATGTTTATTTTATTGGTTATTGAAACTGTTTATACAGTTAACGCACACCCGTCACTATGATTTAAAAATCTTCAAAGTATAATGTTTTTAAATATAAACCTAAATATAATAAAAATGGAAATATGACCTTTGAAAAAAAATGCACTTAAACCTTTCTGCCAAAAAATTGTTTCTTTTCGTTCGAAACAAAAGGGATTCAAAGTAAACACGCACTGGTTGACTAGAAAACGAACTGGATGATGTGATTGGAAAGGAAAACAAAAGGATAAAGATAAATACCGGACCTGAGAGTCGGAAAGCACACAAATCTACTGTCGGTTTGATAGATGAATTCTGCAACCGAATAAATGTTGGTCTAAATAAAAAGCGAGTGGAGCTTATTGAGCGGATAAAAAGAACGCGAAATTTACTGCGAAAGAACGTGAACGAAGAGAGTTCCATAAAATGTTTAATAGCGTAGGAGTATAAATAGTGTAGATAAATGGCTGTGAACTCACAGGTATTTCATTATAAAAGCTGACTTAATAAGAGCCCTATTTTATTTTCTTAATCAAATTGTTATCTGCTTCCTAACAAGGATATAATATATAAGGTTTCAAGTACATAATAAACAGGGTCATTCCTTACATTGTACGAAACTTCAAAGGATAATTTCTTATGTTGATGAATTAACTTTTTTGCTTGGTTGGTCATATTTTCAAACTAATAAATATAGATGTACTTAATGTGGTATTTTCTTAAAGCTCCTTTAAATATATTTTTGATGTTGTTACTGGAAATAATATACAGGGTAGAACTAAAAGTATATATTTTTAATTAGAAACCCTGCGTCTTATATTACCATTAAAAATATCTTTAGTAGGTTTATTTTCGTTTGGGGAATTATCGTTCGGGCACCTAATAAAATTTTACCTGACCTGACCCTTTTTTTTCTGGTTTGAAAACCTCGGCAAAAATGCCTAATTTTATTTTCTCGTGTGGTAACCTAAAGGTGGGAATAGAATTCTTTAGTGGATTTATAAAGTGTGTATTTGTATTGGGTTTAATAAAGGAATAAAAAAAAGGACTCGCGTATCAGAACAAACCATACTCGGTAATAATAACAGAACTATTGTAATGCAATAAGATTGTCACCGATTTAGAAGTCTTTTCACATGTGTTTTTTTGATTCGCATTTGGCTAATGCGCATTAAAGTGCTCATGTAAACTTGGAATGAACATGTCTGTCTAAATTATTAAATTAGACATACTTATGTACACCTCTCTGGTACCAAACAAGAAGAAATAATTATGCATTTTGTCCGAGGAACCAAACATCCCTAAGGAAATTACCACATTAGGTATATCTAACATTATTAATTTCGGAAATATTGCCACCCAAATCAGGCATTTGGGTAATTTTTCAAAATACCGCCATTTTGAATTAGGTAAATGTATTACCTTTATACAGGTTGGCCATTTAAAAACAAAACAGAGTTAATTTGGGCACGCCAGGATATTTAACAAAAATCGCTCTCCCCGCCGATTTTTGATTTTGAGAGAAATGCTTTTTGCGACTTCTACCCCTGAACTGCAATCGTCTAGCATGGATAAGGCTCACCCCAAAATTTAAAAGGGGGGATCAAGTGACGCCATATTTTAAAGGTTTTTAATCCTTCTTATTACTGCCTAGTTTAAAGTGTGTTGCTATTTTCGTTGATATGACTGCTTGTCAAAATTACGATTTTTATTTTTTTAATGTATAATAATAAATTCCCTGTAGGAGCAAGCTACTGTAAACTAAGAGAACATGATAAGGGTTAAACGATCTTCAAAATAAGATATCAATCAAGGGAGTGACTCACCCCTAAAATTTAAGGGTAAATCACACCTTTTCCCAAAAAGATTAGCAATTGCACCTGTGGCATATTTGTGTACTTAAAGAACCTGGGGCGGGGGTTAGCGACTAACTTCAGCTTTTTTTACTTAGATGTTGTGAAGTCAGCTTTTCACCTTATAATTATGGGAAAATAGTGAAAACATTCTTATAAAAATAAATCGAAATGTGTGTTTAATGCTGCAGTATCGTTATTTTGCATTTTTTTTATAAAGGTTTCCCATATTCAATTGACATATTTTATTTCCTAGTTGTTTGGATAAGACTTTTCGTCCCAATATCCTTTTAAGATCATCAAATGCCCACTACTTGTTAGATTTTTATAATACTATGTAAAAAATGTAATCATATGTATAAATTTAATTTAAAAAAAACCCATGGGACATCTCCAAGTTTTGTGTCGGCAACTGTATGCCTTAATACATTTATAAAATGTATCAATTCCGCTTTTATATCACTTATACATAGTATAGAATTATCTTTAGTTTATCGTTTTTAATTTTTATATCTTAAAGCTGAAAAAGACTAAAACAATTGTTTTTTAAAAGATACCATGTTTTCCTAAAATTTTTCCCTAAATGCAAATTAAACAGTGACTAATGTGCCTTATTTTTTAAGCAGGACGATTCATGTATTGTAAAATGTTTTTAAAGATAGTATTAACTACTGTAAGCTTTTTTTAGTAATTTACTGGGTGTATAACGACCGCTGTTAGTTGCAAACACTTTATTAGTGAGCCATACTTGCCATACAACCCATTCTAAAAATCCTATTTAAGCCGGCACTATTTGCAACATTCTCATAAATGTAGCATGAATAAAAGTCATAAATAGTTATTTTTGTACCAAGGGCGAAAAATAGGACTTTTACGCCCGCGGCTGAAAGTTGTTGCACAAGCACCGCGAGGGCAACAATCAGCTGTATGCGTAAAAGTGCCTTAAGCCAGAGGTGCAAACAATATTTTTGGTACGACTGAAATTAATATACAACCATTCTCTGTAGTTAGGAGGAAATGGCCCAGCTCTTAATGTTTCAAATTGTGATCAGTATACTTTTAACATACAGGTTGGCCCACCATATTCGACGCGGTCTGTAGCTGGATAATCATGGGGTTTTTTAAAAAGTAAATACTGGAACATATACAGGTCGGATAAGACCACAGTATAAAATTATTTTAGTCTATACAGGGTGTCTCAAAAAAGTGTGACGTATCAATGTTATATTATTTTAAATGGAACACCCTATATTTTATGACGGTTTAGATTCTACTTTAAAAAATAACTGAAGTTTGTTTATAGTACTAAGTGTCTAATTTTATTCGTTTTTGTAATATGTGATTTTTTTGAAAAATGCAGAGGTAAAATTAAATTGATTTTACTTTAACACTTTTAACACTTTAAACTTTAAAATATGTAACAAGATTAGAAAAAGTCTGCCATATCATACGTAGGTCAAATCAAGATCAAATATTGTACAGGGTGATCAAAAAATAATTTCAATTTTTCAGAAAATCAAATAGCCATATCTCTCTTATTTTAAATGGACCACACTGTATTATTTTACGTTACATGATGACAAATAAAATACTCTTTTAAATGGTGTATAGGTTGCCTATACCTATCTTTTGTGCTTTTTAGTAAAATCTGTTTTTACAAATTTTTAGTCCAAATGTTTATTTAAATTAAAGTTGGCTGTGACATAGCAGCCATTAATATTTTTCTTAAGAAAATAACAACGACCATTTATTGATTACTAATGTTTTAGTCAGTTTAAAAGAAATTTCCATGATTTTAAATAAAAACCCTTCTTCTACAACAATAAGATGATATAATACTGGTAGGATGTGAAAAAAATGGTTTACTTTAGTCTGGAGTTAATCCTGGAGAATATTCCAGGAGAAACCATCTGATTACCTTAATAGTTGCTTTAAAAAATTTGACTCAGTGATTATGCATAATGGAAGAAACGAGTTATAGGTCATAGAATGTCGTCATAACTGACCAGAAGCGTTATAAGGATTGTTTCAAAACACAAGTTTTATCATTACCACATTCAGCTGAAATAAGTGTTATTGGAAATAGCATTATAAGCAACTAATGATTTTTTTTTCTGTGAATTTTAAAAATAGTGGCAGATAATACAAAATCTTTTAATTTTGTGCTTTTTCCAATAAATTTACATTTTGCAATAATGGCTTAGTAAATAGGCATAGCTATATCACAGCCTACTTACATTTAAATAGACATTTAAAATAAAAATATGTTAAAACGGAATTTTGACAAAAAATCAAATATCACAAAAACGAATAAAATTAGATACTTGGTACTATTAACAAACCTAAATTATTTTTTTATGTAGAATCTTAAGCCGTCATAAAGAATAATAATATATGTTCCATTTAAAAAATATAACTTTGATACGTCACACTTTTTGAGACATCCTGTATAGAGTAAAATAATTTTATACTGTGGCCTTATCCAACCTGTATATGTTTCAGTATAATCTTTTTTTAAAACCCCATGGTTATGCAGCTACAGACCGTTTCGAATATGGTGGGCCACCCTGTATGTTTAATTAAATTGTTGTTTAAAAAAAAAAAAAAAACTTGGGGCGTTATTTGATTTTGATACTTTTAAGCCCTAGGGCGTAAAAGTTTTATTTTACTCCCTTATTTATAAATGCGGGCGTTTTTGATAATTTTTGCCCTTGGGCTTAAAAGTGCAATTTCACACCCTCAATTTGGGGCATAAAATTGTATTTTACGCCTTCTCGTATAAAAACGATATTAAAAAGAAATCTAAAAAGTTATAGCCAAAAATCTACGGTGGGGTCAGTAACTGACCCCCTGCCACAGGTGGGACTGGTTATTAATGTAATTTTAAAGATCGTTGAACTCTTATCATATCCTCTAAGTTTAAACACGCTTGCTTTTACGGGTAATGTAATAATATAGAATAAAATAATAAAGATCTGAATTTTGACAAGGTGTCATATCAACGAAAATCATGGTTAAGATACCTTCAAAATGGGGTATTACTTAACCCCTCTTTCCATTTAACATTTTTTTACCCTCGCTAGATGGTTGCAACATATTTGCAACTCATAAAAATACACGCGTTACATATTTAGCGGCGTCACCTCCGCGACAACGCCGCGCCGCGCGACTTTGCCGCAAGTATGTCGTCAGCGTAAATTAATGTGTCATATACCCCCTTTTCTTGCCTCTTTCAATTTATTTATTTTTTCGCAAGATGGCGCCCAACAGCTTTTATAAATTTTTTAGCTATCAATTTCACTCTAAAATAAAGTATTTATGCATTAATTTTATATCCCAAAGATTTTTTCTTTAATTGATCCTTTTAAAAAATTAAAGGTGGACATTGAAGAAAGTATGAACAAGGTTCGGCATTAGGATTGAATGTTTTTAGTGGGCCACTGTGAAGGTACCAAAAATGTATTTCGACTTGTTGTTAGTAAAACTAAAAATATAATTCTGGAAATTAATTAAAACACTTTTAGTTTCCAAAATTACATTCTTAAGATGACCACCACCTTCTTCAATGCCTTGCTGCATATTGGAGTAGAAATCTACGTTCATGGTTATTGAATGTATCTCTTCACGAATCTTTTCTTTGAGTGGGGAAAGTGCTTGGGGACAAGTAGAAAACAATTTCTTACCCATCTTAAAATTTCATTTTTTTTTTTGGAACGTTAGCACGCACTGGCAAATAAAATTCACGTCGAAAGTTTCCCTGAATTGGCACAATGGACTGCGTCAGGATAAACGATTCTACAGCAAAGATCCGTTAATTGTTTGGCCAATTTGCCATTGTAACACAAAATTTCCAACAGTAAACTTCAGTTTTATCACTATTTGACGTTTGTAAAAAAAAACGATATTTCCATGGCAATCTTTTCAAAACAGTTGAATTCTATTGTTGGACCTTGTATTAAACATATAGAGTATTTTAAAATAACTGAAATTATATCTGTAAAAAAGGATACACTTCAGAACTAAAGTGATGGCGGAGGTAAGGTAGTTTAAAAAGCCTTTCGATCTTACATCTTTAAATAGTACTGATTTTTTAAATTGTGTAGGTACTATTTTTAAAATGTGCCAAAATATACACTATGTGGACACATAAATAATTTTTCGCAGTTGAATCTTCCCTGTATCAAAAACGGTTTTACTCAGATTTTAGGTCTGGCACACATAACCGCACCGAGTCTGTACCGGGCCAGGGTTAACAAGGGTAGGGGAAAGTAAGGTAGATTGATTTGGAAAATTTAAAATGTTGTCCTTAAAGTAGTAAATACATTTCTTTAAGCTAAGTCTATTGCATTATGCATAAATATGATAAATAGGGCTCGTTGTTTACCTAAAATAAATTTTTCTACGTATAACTGAGCCTTTTTAACCAAACTTTAAGTGCAGGTAAAACTGTGTTAATTATTTTTCACTCTTTGTTATACGATCAGCTGTCGTTTAAAGCATAGTATTACAGATGTATAGTATATTAATACCTTATTTATTTTATCCAAGCTTTAAAAACCTACAATAATTAAAGGCCTTAATTATCATACCATTTATTTCGAACTGCTTAGTAATTTGAAATCTACTACTCGAGTCCCAATGTTTTTCCATACGACACACAGCATAAACTAAAAGCTTATATTTAAAAGAAAAAACTTGTATTGTTGTATGAGTCAGCAAAAATATGGCTTTGCTGCTAGAAATAAAAAAATGGTTACACTTTACAGGGTGTCCTACCGGGAAATGCCGCGATTGATTTCTCAAAATGTCAGCTTTAAAAAATTTTGAAAATTGGGTGACATTATAAAGTCAGTGGGGGACATATAATTAAAATATTTTGACAGCTCTATCACTTCTGGTTATACCGGAAGTTAATGTCAACTTCCTTATTTTAAATGGAACACCCATATATTATTGAATTTCTAGATTTCACGTAAATTCTAAACAAAATCTATGTATAATTTTCTATACCTAAGTCCATCCGTTTTGGACTTATTTTAAATTTTATGTTAAAAATGACATTTGCAAGCCATTACATAACCATCAATTTCTCCTAAACAAAAGCCTTTAATATGAGTTAGGGTTGGGTTCCTTGTAAAGAAAGAACTTCTTTGCTAGACTCTATCGATATTTTTACAATTAATAAATACAGAGTGGCTAAAAACAATCGTTAAAAATTATAACGAAAAAACTTAAAAGTCAATTTTTTACATGGAAACCCCTGTATTTTATTACCCTATTCTATTGGGCAATAAAAATAGAGGTAAGTTTGTTAAAGGATGCCTATTCGAAAAATTTTTATTTTTTAAAATAATAACGATTTAGTATTTATCTATTCTTATAATGCTTTTAAGTATGGCTTACGTCACAGCCAACTACCCCTAAATACCCGTACTTAAATGCATTGTTAGAATTGATAAACATTAAATCGTCAATATTTCTTAAACTATGAATTTTTGGAATACACATCCCTATAAAAACTTACTCTTATTTTTAATGCCTAATAGGATAGGGTAATAAAGGAAAGGGTTTACATTCAAAAAAATTGACTTATAAGCTTTTTGTCCTTAAAATTTTTAACGTAGTTTTTGACCCCTCTGTATTTATTATTTGTAAAAATATCAATACAGTCTACTAAAGAAGTTCTTTTTACAATAAACGTAACCGTAACTCATATTAAAGGCTTTTGTTTAGAAAAATATGTCAAAAACGGTTGGACTTAGGTATAAAACATTATACATAAGTTATGTTTAGAATTTTACTCAGAATCTAAAAAATACATATTATATAGGGTATTTAGTTTAAAATGAGGAAGTTGACATTAACTTTCCGTATAACTATAACTGGTAGAGCTGTCAAAGTATTTTAATTGTATCTCTCCAATTGACTTTATATTGTCATCAAATTTTTAAAATCTTCCAAAAGCTTACTTTTCGAGAAATCAATCGCAGCAGCCTGTATTGTTCCAAGAAACGTCGTGAAACAAAAGTGTTTTCCTTATATTAACAATGAAACATAATTATGGTTACAACTACGACAAATACTAACTCTTCCAGGTCTTCCATCGCTCTTTTATAGTAAAGTAGAAAAATCCAAAAAGTCTCTAAAATTCTTTTAGTACATGATAAAATAAAAGTGTTATATGAATACCTCGAGTGTTTTCGGAAACCTTTGAAAGTGATGCAAAAACTTAAAGAAACTAAGGTAAATTATTGAAATAAATTATTAAATCAAATTAAATAGCCCTAATTTTATACAATTTTTTAAACTAGACACCTATTTTTTAAGTCCGTAACAATATTAAACAAATCAGCTACTACGATTTAATTTAATGCATTTTATTTTGGTCTAGGTTTTCCAAGAGAAAAAGATGTAAGTTTCTGAATATACTTTTAAATTTTCTTACCTTTTCTTTACGGCACCTTTATTTTTGTCCGTGACCCTCATTATATTTAAGATCTTACGAAATTTATAATCCAATATAAAGAGTTCCTGCAAGGTCAGCTAATAGAGAATTTTAGTCCAGTTCAATAAATATTATATAAAAATCAATTTTTATTCTGTTAAGTAAACTTGAGCAGCAGTGTCTTAAATTAAAAAAATATATATATATATATTTTGGAACTTTTTATTACGTTGTTGGAAAATTGTTAGTTTAATATTTAATTCGCTGCCTCCTCCTACATTTTATAAGAGAGACGCATGGCTCAGCTACGCTGAGGAATTTTGAACTAACCAGAACATATTGATATCAAAATACTAATTGGACGTATGTTGAAGTTGCAATAAAATTTTAGTTATGGTGGATCTTTTGTTGTATTTTAAAATTTTATTTTTAGAAACGTTGAAAACAATCAAAACTTTTTTTTCGTAATTGGATTGTTGTTGATTTCTTAATAGAGTAATTGGTCATATTAAGAAACAAAATAATGTTTTAAATAAGCAAAAAATGTATTGCCACCTTATTTAACATAACCATATACCGTAATATGTTTCAACTAAAAAGGAGGGGTTCAAAAGATTTTAGAAATCAGCAAAGCAAGTCCCATTCTAATTTAAAAGTCAAAGGGACATATTATTTTTTGTATTGTAAACCGCATTTAGGAATAAAATGGGTCATTTTGAGATATCCCTAACAAAAGTTAAACATGTTGACCAATAAAAATATAAGAATTTGTGTGTAAGAGAAGAAATCTAAACATGCTTGCTACACAGAGTGATTTTTAACCTTCACCTTTGCATAAGCTTGAAAAATTATTGCTAAGAAAATAATAACTAAACATGCAAAAAAAAGGTGGTAAAATATTTTTAGTGAGTGAGGTAATTAATTATTTTAAATTAAATAAATTAACGTCAGTGTGTAGCTTTTATTTACTTTTATTAAATTTCTTGAGTTTTTGGGGCTTTTTATTTATTTTGTTAAAAAAAAAACGATCTGATTTGGCGTGTACCCAAATAAATATCATCAATTGAAATAATCCGCCGAACCAATACAGAACATATCTTCAACGTAAATTATGAAGACAAATAATAAATAGTAGACTATTTTTTGTGTTAGAAATATTAAGTATAGTTTTCACACAACTTTGTAATATTATTAGGCCGAATTTTTTGTTGTTCTTTATATATAAAAAAACAAATACAAAGTTATACTGATAATGTTTTGGTATAAGTAATAGCACAGTTTTCTTTCAGTAGTAATATTATTTTTAGGCAATTAGAATTACAATAAGGGCTTATAATGTTACTGTATTAGTGCTAAAACAAAAAAATAGGTTGGCACTTTTTTTATAAATAACACAGCTCCACAAAAAAATTAAAGTTGGTGGTCCGAAAGACTAGATCGTGGTATCTCAATGTTTTTGGGTTCGCTGAATCCGAATCTGAAGCCAGTTTGACCCTATCAGGTCAGGGTCAAGGTCAATTTAAGGTCAATCACAGCACAACCAGTAAAAAAGTTGAGGGTCCGATAAACCAGACAATGGTACCTTTTTATTTTTGGGGTCGCTAAATCCAAATCTGCGGTCGGTTTGACCCCATCAGGTCGGGGTAAAGATCTTTTCAAAGTCAGATCATCAAAATTTTTGAAAGAGACCACAATTGTAATATTTTTATGTTTTTGGAGTAGCTAAATCCGAATTTGGGTCAGTTTGATCCTATCAGATTATGGTCAGAGTCATTTTAAAGTCAAGTCATTAAATTTTATTAAAAATAGACCGGAATTATGGTATATTTATTTTTTGGGGTCGCTGAATCTGAATCCGTGGTCAAATTGACCCTATGAGGTTAAGATCAAGGCATATTAAGATCAAATCATCAGAAGTTATCGTAAATGCCCCAAAATTATGATATCTTAGGGTTTCTAATTTCACTATTTGGAATACATAAAACCAAGAAATCTTGCTAAACATATTTATGCAAAAAGTAAAAGAAAAAAAAATAAATTAGTTACAAAACAAAATAGGTATTTCTTTTGGTTTTATCTTGATCAAGAAATTAAATATAAAGCCTAGACCAGACCTACCTACATTTGCCCGCAAATATAAAAACATTTGTATAAAAACTGTATAAAAGCTGTTTAAAATGTGTTTACAAACATTTGTTTAAATTCCAAAATTCCTTTAGTATCACTGATTTGTTTAAATGTTTTTAAACAGCTTTTATACAGTTTTTATACAAATGTTTCTATGTTTGCGGGATAATGTATGTAGGTCTGGACTAGACTTAAGTTGCCAAAACTTATTAAGTTTTTATTTTCTTTAATATTCCAAAAACAACATTTTGTTGCAAAACCTAACCTTTTTAATAAGTACTTAGGAATTTTGTGTACACATAGTGGCCATTTGAAAAGAAAACAGAGCCTATTTTGGGCACTTAAGAAAAAAACGGTCGGACCCGTCAAATTTTGATTTTAAGGGGACACATTTTCTCGTCACTTTTAACCCCTGAACTGCAATCGTTTGGCAGGGGGTAAAACTCACCCCAAAATCTTAAATAGAAAGAGGGTCGAGTAATACCTTAATTTCAAGGGCTCTTGACCCTGATTACAGCTGTCAAGTTTGAAGTATCCGCTATTATTTTCGTTCATATGCAACCTGTAAGAGCAAGCTACTTTAAACTCTAAGGATATGATAAGGGTTATACGATCTTTAAAATTAAGGGTGAGTCACACCCTCTACTAATATACTATTTAAGGGATTGTTTAACCCTTATCATACAACCTTAGTTTAAAGTAGCTTGTTCTTACAGGTAATGTAATATTATGCTTAAAAAAAAATAAAAATTAAAAATTTGACAAGCAGTCATATTAACAGAAAAAAAGTAGACACTTTAAACTTGGCATTTGTAATCAGGGTCCAGAGATCTTCGAAATAAAATATTACTCGACCGCTCTTTCCATTTAAGATTTGGAAGGTAAATGTAGCAAGAATATGTCCCCCTTAAATTAAAATTTTACGGGTCCGAGCGTTTTCTTTAAATGATCAAAGCAAGCAAAATCCGCTCTGTTTTGTTTTTATAGGCCAGGTTTTATTTCTAAACACTCTTTATGGTCTTCATAAGTGCATAGATGAAAAGAGTCCAAAAAAATAGTTATTTTTTGGCCCTCCTTATAATTACTGAGGAAAAAAATGCAATTCGCTAAATTGCAATAAAAAAGTATTTAGAAGGTTTAAAAAATTTATTTATAAATAAAAAAAAATAAAAATTACAACTACACTAAACAGGTGTTATTTAAAACTTTTTAGTTACAAAAATTAAATCAATTTATCACTCTATAGTTAGATATTAAAAAAAAGTTATTATTCGTAAATTAACCGATTTTTTTTTGCTTCACTTGTATGTATGTATGTAACTTTTATGGAACCGCCAGTCACCCGTAAAATACTAATATTATAATTTAAAACCTCTGTAAGTACTTATATGGGATCGGCAAATACCGGTAATATAAAAAACAACAGTTACCCTCTATACTTTTATCTAACAAGCTTTTATTAGCTTCACTGCGTATACCGGGTAATGCATCGCCGGGCAGGACATAGGAAATCCCATGTAATTTTTAATGAGGTCAATTATTGGCTCCCCTAATTTAGATTTTCGGTTAACCCGTTTGCTAGTTAGATGCTAATACATTTTTAAAAATTGTTACATTATTATTGCCTCATATTTACGAACAACAATAAAAATACCAGTTAGCGTGACATAATGTTGTCACTTTGAAATTTGGTGCTGTATTATTATCAAAAAATGTAGAACAAAATATTAACCATGAGTTATACTACTGAAGAAAAGTATTGATGATTAAATGGTACTATCGAAGGAAATAGTTACCAAAAGGTGTCCGACATGTTCGCTGCTTAGTATCCGAATAGACCGATACCCGGAAAATCAACAGTCGATAGGACTATCAAAAAATTTGAGACCAAAGGCACAGTGATAAATATCTACAGATGTGAAGCTAGGAAGTATCAAAGAGAAGAAAATGTAAGAGATGATAGAGACTTGAAAATTTTATTGCACGTGGAAGAAAATGAAGGGAAGGTGAGTACAGGGAAACTTCAGGATATCATAGGAAAAGAATAATCAACGGTGATCCGGATTTTAAAAGGCATAAATACATTTTATACAAATATGAAAGACATCAAGAGCTAAGGGTTGGTGATGAAATACTATGGCAGGAATTTTGTTTTGACATGATGGAAAGGGCAAACATAGACAGGGAATTTTTAAGAAAAATTTGTTTTACTGATGAGTGCACATTTACGTTAAACAATGAACCCAATAATTAAAATTACCGATACTGAAGCAAAGAAAACAAATACAGATTTGTCAAAACGAGGACGCAATATCCACAGAAAGTAAATGTTTGAGCAGGGATTTTCGGACAACATATTATTGGACCATTTTTTCTTAATCAAAGTTTAAATGCAGAATTTTATTTGGAACTACTTGAAGAACTAATTTTACCCGCTTTAAATAATGTATCCAGGGAAAATCAGAAAATTTGGTACCAAATGGATGGCTGCCCGGCACATAATACCCTGGCTGTTCGGGAATATTTACACAATGCTTTTAATGGAAATATTATTGGCCTACATCACACCATAAATTGACCAGCCAGGTCTCCTGATATTTTGCCAAATGACTTCTTCCTCTTGGGCCATTTAAAATGCATGATATACAAGGATAAAAATTATACTAATCAAGATGAGTTAAAAAATGCTTTTTCTGCAGAATGCAATAAAATTTTAATGAACCAGTTAGCCAATGTAAGAAGACAATTTCATGAATGTCTGAGTTATGGTTTAACTAGCAAACGGGTTAACCGAAAAATCTACAGTTTTTACCATGGACGTAGATTTGCATTTTCTTCAATAAACTTCAAAAGAATTTTTCTCTAGAATAATTGACCCCATTAAAAATTACATGGGATTTCCTATGTCCCGCCCGGCGATGAATCACCCAGTATGAATATATTACAGGTCACTGTTTTAAATTTTTAAGATGCTCTTATTTATTATACAAGTCCCTGTAGTCCAAATTTTATAATTTTTAATGTTTAACACAAGAAGTCACTATAAGCATAATTTTTAAAAATCGGCTAGCCCTGTGTGTATCGATTATTAGGCTTTTGACAGAAATAACATATATATTACAAACGTGACTCGTGTTTCGCTCTTTCGAGCATCATCACACCTACAATAAATAGAGTGGAACCTAATACATTTCATAAAATAAATAAATGAAATTAATTAAACTTACACAACTAAAACGTGCTCTAAACATTTAATAAATAATTAAACACAGTCACTCTACATATATAAAAGTACTATGTAATGAATGAGTGTTTAGATAAGGTTTTATTGTTTTAAAGGTAATTTCAAATTATTTATTTTTTATTGAAATGTATTAGGTTCCTCTCTATTTATTGTAGTATAAAGCTCGAAAGAGCGAAACACGTGTCACGTTTGTAATATATATGTATTTGACTGAGACCAAGACTTTCTGTTTGTCTTACTTATTATTCTATAAGAGGTCTCTTTGCGTAAAATTGACGACTTTTTCCTGGTTTATAATATAAAAAACCGAAAACAGAGGGTAATGGTTAGTTCTGATTGAGTTAAATCTTTTTTTTAATTCCTTAAGTAAAGCTTCAATGCTGCAACTTTTAAATTAATACACACGAGGCTGCAGCTAACTCACTTGTTAATTCCATAGCTTATCAAACTAAAAAGTAAAAATAATTATAGTTTTAAAAATAATAAAAAACACGCTTTATAGCACATCCAACTAAGAAGTAATAAAATAATTTTTAAAATATTATTAAAACAATTATAAACGAAAATGCTAGTATTTTTGTAAAAAGCGTGGGCAGGTTGGTGCCATATTTTACGAATATCAAGCGCCCGACGCGTCGTTACGCCTTACGAAAATACTAGGTATTTTCGTTTATAATTGTTTTTATATTATTTAGAAATATTATTTTTTTAATTTTGAGTTCGATGTGTTGTAAAAGCGTGTCATTTAGTTTTTTTAACTATAACTATTTAAATAACTGTTTTCAGATATTAAGCCAACTAAACTCACTGTTTAATAATTTTATTTAATTTATATTAATTATCTTCCCAACCGACTCATATGGGCCGGATGTCATTATTGAATTTTAGGTTACTTGATAAGCAGAGGTGATATGTACCAAAAACAGTTTATTTAATAATTTTAAAAACAAAAAAAATGTGTGTCCAACTCTGTTGGCAAACCCTATATTTTTACATCTAATAAAAATATACAAAAGTAGCTAAAATAACAACATTTATAGCCATTAAGCGGGCAAATGAGAGGATTTAACCAAAACCCCTGAACACCCATTTACATGCAAATTGGAAGGCGTAAATAAATTACCCCTTTAAGCACCGCTTGCTATTTTTCTCATCGTCAATTTCTTTTTATTATACTCGTATTTTTTCTAATTCAATTTTGATCCTTTTACAAACTTCGCTTCGCCGGTGATCGTTTTCCAGTCCCCCATTTCCATAAATATTTATTTGGTAAAATGGTCGATTTAGTTTCTCCCTTGTTTTGTCAGGCTTTTACTAAATTACTCGTTGTTTACGTTTAATGTAGTTTTGTGGTATTTTAATGAGATAATAGGCTTACGGACTATTTAATAATTTCTTTTAATAAAAACTTCAAAGATGTTCTATGGTTAAGTAAGGATATGGAAGGTTAAAAGGTCAATTTAAAAATAATTTTATAAACACAGATCATTCAGACACAGTGTGTCCCTCATTTTATTTTTTTTTAATAAGCAAATAAAAATATAGATCTTTTGCACTTCTCTCATTATCTTGTATTTTGCATAATTTATTAGCTACAAAAATAAAAACTTCATTTTATGGTAGTTAAGGACGTTCCCAAAAAATCACTTTTCTTAGGATTTTTTAAAACTTCGAACACACATACTTATAAATTTCCTCTATATATTGGATTTTTTTAAAAGGCCTTGCAGGACTAAATTTCAAGATATAAGCTTTTAAAATTTGCATATTTAACTTGTAAATCCTACTTTTCTCGAAAATTTTTGAGGTTGGGGTAAAAAAGTTATTACATAAGTTGTAGGTTTTTTAATGTCGACAACTCTTACATTTAACTTTTTTAATTGAAGTTATTATTTAGCTTAAAATGGCAAAAAAAACATTTTTACCTTTAAAAACCACCCCTCCTCTTCACCCCTAACGCATTATTTTGGTCCAAAAGTGTTTTTTTCTACATAGTTAAATGAGTAATTATTTTATTTTATTATTGTTTTATGAATATATAAATGCGGGCGTTTTTGATAGCTTTTTGCCCTAGGGCGTAAAAGTGCATTTTTAGGCCCTTAAGTTGGGGTATTTTACGCCCGGTCGTACAAAAATAAATTACAAAATGACTGCGCACCTAGTTTGAGTGGTACTGATTACAACCTATATATTTAAGGACGTTCGTTTAAGATATTTAATGCCCCCAAATTAGTAACCACATGCCGTTTTTACAGGAAAATAAGCATGCCAGCGAAGAGAAGCAAAACAAACGTAAAACTTTTCTTTTTTTTTTTTGAATAAAAAATATCGACTTTTAACTTGCTAAATTATAAAAAAATCTTTATTAATTAAATTTGTTTTTAAATTATATAATTTAAATATTCTATTTGATTTATAACTACCCAAAATTACTAATACATAAACAGAATTGAACCGACAGAAGAAAGATGTTTTCTGACTTTAAGATGAAATTGTGACTAAATTAAATATAATAAATTAATTTTAGTTACCACGTATATGAGCACAAGTTTTAAGGGATAACCACATTCTTTTAAATATTTTTTTGTAAAAAAGATAATTTTTCACCGTGGACCTCGAATTTACGTCTTTATTATGAACGACCCATATACAACTTGTGTTTTAACATGCAAAAAAAGTGAACTACAATATAAAAAGTCTTGGGCGTCTCCCAGACTCCGTGTCACCTTCAGTGAAAAAATTTACATATCATCAGTAAAGGGTTAAAATTTCTACACTAATGCTAGTACCACATGGTTTTACGACAACAAAGTTCTTTAGGTATTTTAAGCCACGTGACATTACACCGTTTATTTTTTAACATATTTTTATGCGTACACTAAAAATAATTAAAAGCGACAAATGCTAATTTACTAATTATACACGAAAGCAAAAGGTCGAAGAACACGAGGCAAAAACAGTTAGAGGCTATAAGCGTGGGGTAATTAATTATGTCTTATGTCTGGTTTTTTGACATTTTTACAAATTTAAATGTGGTTTTTAATAGTAAAATGTTTAAAAAATGAACGATCTGGTTTCTTCGTTATAACTTAGTTGCCATACGCATTTAAAGAGCTCCAAATCAAAACGCAGTTTTTGATAAAACATAAAACACAATGTTAAGGGTATCTAAGAATTTTTATTCCGCGTTTTTTTATTTATGTATAAAAACCTTTTTAATTAAAATGTAAAATAGGTATTATAAATACATACAGTGTGTCTTCGTAATTTGGCGGCATATGGGAAACATTTTTATTACTAATTATACGAAAAAGGTTATTCCTTATAAAAAGTTTTGCATGGTCCAAAACCTAAAATGCAATTATCAGATATCAAATTGTGTCAGTCATGTACGAGTTTTGTCCAAAAATGTAATTTTTGCTCATGAATAAAGTACACTGTATTTATGCTAATTTCACAAATTTTTATAAAAAAGATGTTTAGAATTAAAAATTACTTCCAAATGTGCAATTTTGTTCATTTTCAGAAAAAAATGTTTTTGGTTTTCTTTTTCTGCGATAATGGTAAAATTTTAGGTTTGTACATTAGTGCACTATCAATTATGATTATATGTAAATGTCCTTGGACAGTTTAAAAAAACATTTTAAGTTAATTGTTATTTAAAACAAGAAGAATGTAAAATGCACTAATGTACAACCTAAATTTTCTAGATTTGCGCAGAAAGAAAAATCAAAAAAATTTTTGGCGGTATTCTATAAATGGTGTTTTATTAAAAAACTGCGTTTTGGTTTTGAGCTCTTTGTTCAAAACACTTTACATGTTATCTATAAAAGGCTGCACCAGATGCATTTTAAATAGGTAGTGCTTGTGTGATAACAGAGTGTTTCCTATCTAAGGTACGAAACTTTAGAGTGTAATTTTTTATGTTTTTTATAAAAAAGTTTCCATAGGCATATGTCCGGACTTACCTTATTTCTGAGATACAGAGCTGGTTAAAAATGTATATAGATACTTTTTAAATATTTTAAAACACTTGCACGGATTCAAATAAAATTTGATACACATATTTAATGTCACAAGCTGCTTGTTAAGCTCTATCCTAATTAAAACTATTGGTTCCAGTGGCGTCTTAGTGGACACCACAGCCAATATCATTAAGAAAAAAAGTACGCCAATCACTTATAGAGTTTTAACATACATACATTTAAATTTAAAACATAAATAATTTTTACTTAATTTTTAAGGAAAATAACGATTTCCAATACAATACAGGAATGCCTGCACCACTTGCACCAACCCCTTGGCACGGCCATGGGTTACCTCTTACCACACCAAAAACGATCTTTATTTCAAGTTATTGGTACACTCGATTTTTCTTCTTATTATTTTTTTTCCTGGGTATATACAGTTCTCTGTTTTTTATATTTCGTTAAAGTATATTTAATTTTTAACCTATACGTGTAAACTTAGGAGATTAGGAAAAAGTTATTTAAATATAATATATTTTATTATGTATATTAACAAAATGATTAAGAGTCATTATAGGTGCCAAATTATTTTTGACACAAAATATGTAAGTACTTTGTAATTGGTATTAGTCAATATTTTGTTTTTAATTATCATTTGATAAATTTATTATCGTCACCTTAATTGTAACGCCACCCAACTCCAGTTTTATTAAAAACTGTGATGCCATCTTTAGCCTTATAAAATAGGGCTAAAGATGGCATCATAATCACATTTTTAACTAACTAATTAATTGTAAAACCACCAAACTTCAGTTTTAACAAAAAAAAGGGTATTTTAATGCCATCTTTAGCCTTATTTTATAAGGTTGAAGATAACATCACAGTTTTATTAAAACCGGAGTTAGGTGTGTTATATTCTCGTTATAGGGTTGTTGGTGGATAATATAAGATACAATTCCGATCATTTAAACATTTATTGAGATTAATATCACAGATTCCATTATCACATTTTATAGGTAGGTAAACTATCGTAGGTGTTATGCCATATTGAGATAGGTAGCTAAAGAGGAATGGAGTGAGACCATTTTTGGTTTTATAGAACCTGTGTGGTTCAAGCGCAAATTATAGTTTCTTGAACCCACCAGATCAGCAGAATTGCACTTATCGATGACCCAGCTAAAAATGCAACGTTAGCAATTAATAATATATAAATAGTAGGCTTGTAATAGATTTAAGTTTAGTTCCAATTTATATTGTGTTCTGTTAATAATAAGTATATTTTGTGTAAATTTTATTAAAGGTCTTTTCAAAAAGTACATTTTACCTTTACAACCCTTAACTCGCATGTGCGCATGCAATTGTGCCAGTGGCGTCACCGCAAGGTGAATTTAGAATTAAGGTGACGTTATCTCTCTAACTAAAAGTAGTTTATTATAGCTTTTTATTATTATTCATTCTTTGTTCTTTGCAATTATTGTCCCATGTTTATGCATATACTTTAAGAATTACCGTGCGCCTAAAATATTTTTAAAATTGTTTAAATTTTAATTTTAACACCTATTTAAAATCTGCTTTTATTAAAAGTCTTTGTATTTTCTTTTAAGAAGTTTTAATATCCCTGACTACTTATTTAAATTTATGTTCCGACTTGTATCCAGCTTCTTTTGATTATATTGTGTAAGCAAAGATAAAATAAATTAGCTAAGCAAATTAAACTAAAGAAAAGTTAATTAAACGAATCGTGATGGAAGAGTTTTGATCCGAGCTCATTACTTTTGTATTTGTTTACAAAATTGCCTCGATGCGCAGTGGCAAAAATACAGTTATTTGACACAAAAATATTTTATTTGCGAACCAAATTAAATTTATTTAACATATTACAGATTGTGCAAAATTATCTTTATTTAGGAAAGAAAAATAATACCAGTTAAATTTTTTATACTATACAATTTTAATGCTAGACATTTGGATGCCTTTTATAAAATTATTATGGAAATGACAGATTTTTATTTGCAAAATGTGGGATTTTTAAATAAATATATCTTATTTAATTCACAAAAAAAAATACAATTAAAGGATTCGCATTTAAAGCTTAATTTTTTTAGAGAATAAAAAGGGTCAATAAAAAAAAATGAACATCTTTTGCAAATTACACAATAAATTCATTTTATAACAAATTTCCTTTTCAGGCCAATAGCTTCAGGTATACAGTATGTCCACGGAAGGACTAAACTATACCTGCTGTTTATATTTAAGAACAAAATTATAAGTTCTTTATAAAAATGTTCGCTTTATTTAAAATAAATGCAATAAGTTGTATTAGAAATCGTCAAAGGATATATCGTTATATTGCTGCGAAAACTTACTAAGTCACTTTTTGTTGTTACTTTTCATTTATCCAAACAATTATATAATACATATTTAACAATTTTAAACAACATATTTTAACTTCAAAGACCTAAAAAATAAAATAATTTTTGTAAAAAATTATCCATATTATTTTATTTTTTATTTTTCCAGAAGCTAACATTTTTGACCTAATGAGTTTTTGCAGCAATACGACGATATAAGGTTGTTTAAAATGGCAAAAACATTATTAAAAAAAAATTAAGCTAGCCAACTAAACAGCATAAAAAGTAAACAAAAACGCCCTATAAAAATTAATTTTTACGTATGATTGTTTCTCCGGGGGCGTAGTGAACAGAAATTTGGTCTTGGAAGCCAAAAGTCGCCGGTTCGATACCTGGCCGGAAAAAATATTTAGATAGTATTTATTTAAAAAGACCGTCCCTAGTCGCGTTGTCTAAATAATGCTATGAAACGCACAAATTGTATTTTTTAGTGCTTGGATGACGATGATGGAACAGGGGAATAATTGATTCCATATTTCTTGGTTATTCGTCTAATCTTTTTGGACGTTCAACATGGAATTGTTAGGATAGAAAGGGCATCTTGCTCATGTGGTCGCACTATTGGTTTAACACAACAACTATTAATAATATAATTTATAGAATTCTGAGCATAACCATTCTGAAGAAGATCTATTTTAATGTTGTCCAGTTCAGCATCCAGGGTTGTTTTGGCGCTGCATATTGTTGATGCTCCTTTACAAAACGTTTTTATTATTTCCATTCTGATCATTTTAAAATGGTTTAAATAAAAATTAAGATATTGTCCCGTGGTTTCCTATATTCAGATGTGTTGAATAAAAAATTCAGTATTAGTTTCTTTTTTCCTCACTTAGCACCCCCAATCATTGTTATTTGGACTAAGATAGCAATTATAAATTAATTTCTTTTTCTTACCAAAAAAGTTGAACTGCAAAGGAACACCCACTTACTTGTGTTTTCCTTTTTTTACCTTATGTTTGAGAAAAAAATTAATTATATAAGTTTTTCTTCTAAAATACCTTGACTCCACTATGCCATAACATTTTACGTATTTGTTGCATACATTATATTTTATCTCAACGGTATAAAAATTCTCCAAATTAACATTTTATACATACATATTTAATGTACGTAATATTTTAAATTTACTTACTTATTTTTTTATTCATTTATAAGATAATTTAAATTTTTATGGCTTGGCTATTTAATTGCAACAAAAAAATTATCTCCTCCTTTTTCTAAGACACACACATCCTCTTTCTAACTATTCGGGTGTTTCAATTCTCCGAGAAAGTCCAATATTTTTGTTGTTTAAAGAGATCTGACAAAAAGTTTTTTTTAAGTTAAAGGGTTTAAAACGTGTATGTCTTAAAAATATTTTGATGTATACATTGTTCCAAAAAAAATATGGCTAAGAAGTAACTTTTTAATTTGTAACCCTTATGTTTAGTTTACAGAATCGGGTTTGGGTTAAAATTTTGCCTATATATATTTTATTTTGGCATTCATGGCGATGTTTCCACGCTATTAATAATTTACAAAAAATTTCTTAAAAAACAAGATACCCAAAAATTGGGTAAAAAGGGAAAAAAATCAGATATTAATAGTACCAAGCTAGGTGTTTTATAAACACTTAAGAGCAAAAATGAAATCCTTTTAAGAGAATTCACTGAATCTTATACAGGGTATTTCTTAAAGCATGGCCAATATCTTAAATTTTAAAATACCAAATCTTTTAATTTTTAATTAAATACCCTGTATATTAGGTCATTTTTAGATTTTAAAGTTAATAGTACGGTTAGTTTCTATAGCAATTTCTATACCAAAAATAAAGGATTTTTTAGATGTTGAAGGTTTTTGAAAAAATAATAAAAATGTTTTTTTTTGATAAGGAAAAACCTTGGTATTTTAAATAAAACACCTAGTTTATTTATGATATTCTTATGATATTCTTAAAATTACATCTTTAAAAAAAATTGCTACATCCATATTACAAAAAAGCAGCAACAAAGGAATAGGACGATTTCTTGCAGATCGATAAATGGGTTTATTTTCTAAATACCCATCGGTTATGTTTTTAAAGAAAAATATTAAATTTTCAAAATATTTACAAATATACTGGGTTTTCTATTTAAAATACCAAAGTTAATTATCAAAAATATACTTGTTATGAATTATTCAAAAACCTTAAATATCTAAAAATCCTTACATTTTGGTTATGAGAAAAGAAGAAACTTACCTTATTTTTATTTCTAAAATCTAATTTAAAGTGGCCTTAATTTTTTTTGCAAACTGTCAAACTAAATAAAAAGCACATTATGTTGTGTACTAGCATGCAGTACTTTACCTTTATGTTGACAAAAAAATGTTTTTTTACTATCATAAAAAAAATATTATTAATTTGGTTTAAATACTAGCGAACCCATGCGCACTTCGTTGGGCGTTAATTATATTTTTTCCAAACCTTCGGTTTAATCAAAATAAAATATAGTCTATAGCACCCCTGAATCGTGTAGCTTTCTGATTTTGAAAGAATTTTCAGGATCCGTTCAGCATTTCCGAAAAATAACTTTAACAAACAAACCAACAAATAAAGTTACAAAAATTACCACTTTATATTATAGTGTAGATTAAGATCATAATTTATTTAATCTTGGTATAATACGTTATTATAGTTACAGTTTATCAACTAAAAGAATAGTTAATGCACTTGACGACGCGGCTGCGATCAGGCCCCTCCTACCCCGCCTCTCATCCGACGACTTGTTGACTAAAACAAAGCCTGTTATCATTTTCTATACTGTGCAGCCCTTCGCTTCGCATGGTGAACGGTGGCTTGACCTTGCCGGCACTGTTTGAAAGCCGCTTTTAAACGCGCCACGAGAGAGTGCATTAACTATTCTCTTAGCTGATAAACTCTGGTATAGTATTACATTTTCGTGTATTGACTTTTGACAAAATAATAAATAACTGTACCTACTTAAGTGTCCGCTACCCATAAAAAGAAATTAGGATATTAATTAAAGTCAATTAATTAAAAAAAGTTCATAAAAAAATTAGTAACTTAAAACAACCGGGAAAAATATTTATAATCCAACAAAATTATTTCGTCTGTTCAAAAAGGAAAAACAAAGCGGTGTTGTTATGGGGTATGTAAAGGAGGTACACGGTAAAAATCATTCAAAACAAATACGTATTATTTTATAAATTTTTCAAAGCCTTGTCTGGTTATATCGTAAAAAAAAATTAAATCTTTAAGCAAATTGGATTTTAAACAATATGTTAAATATGCAAAATATAAATTATGAGTAAATAAATTTAAAGTAATTTCTTTGATAAGTAATACTTAAAATATGTTTTTAAATATTACAGGTAAATTAGCAATATTAATTAGATTAAAATTGCATATATCAATAATTTAATTTTATAAGTTTGTACCTAGTAAAAAAATGGTTACACCTAACCTCTAAATGTTTTGAATATCCGCCATTTTAATATTGCAACTACGCTTGCGCTTATCGTATGATAAAAATGTCTATATTTAAAGCTTAGAAAAAGTAAAGCCGGGCCACTTAAAGCTCATAAGCTTGCGAACTGCTATTTGCGGACCGCGAAAAGTGTTCTGAGGGGTCAATTCCAATGAAACATTTAAAAGTCGTTAGAAATTGACCAATTAGAATACGTTTGCAATTCGCAAATCGCATTTTGCAAGCTTATAAACTGAGCTTTCGTAGGTCATACCACATACATTGCTGCGTTGCTTGCAACGCCCTCTGTTCACATCAATACAATATAGCGATTTTTAAAATTTTAATTACAGTTTTTATTTACAATTTGTTGAATAAAAGATTTATATTATTTAAAAAAAATAAAAAATACATTGAAAATCATAAAAGAACATAACATCTTATCTCAAAAAACATAATATACACTTGGTCAGTTCAGTTGATACCTTTTAGTATGAAATGCGAAAACAACACATTAAAAGCGCATCAGTCTTAAAAGCTAAACAGGCCGAGAAGAGAGATAATGTCGGTTAGACAGCTTTGTGCGGCAAATACATAACTCTCGTTGCCGCCTTGCTCGTTTCTTATGAAAACGTGCACACACTTGGGAAATTCGTAATTTCTTTTTCACCAGTTTTCTATTTTCTAGCAAAGATAAGGCGCATAATATTACGATGTTATTTTATAAAATATTACAAGATTAAGGAATCAATACAGGGTGTCGCAAAATATAAAAACACTTTCTTTAAACTTGAGTCCGGAAATGCATTGCTTTTCAGATTTTTTTAAAAAGTTTATCACCCTGCTTTCAAAGTACCTATATAGTATTTTTTAAAATATTTCTTGTGCAATTATCAAACAATTTAGCAGTACTATTTGTAGCTTTAAAAGGCTAATCAACCTTTAACTAAATTGATTGATTGAACCCAGAGTCGGATTCAGTGACCCAGAAAACATTAAGTCTATAATAATATGGTCTGTCTGGTAAAACTGAACTTTTTTGTATGCCTTTGTAAGCTCATAATTATACTGCAAAAACTTGGTGGCCATATTTAAGAAAATGTCTTATAAGATTATAAAAAAAAGGTAAACTGGAAAAACTTAATAAACTCTTAATTACCCATTAAGTACGAATTTGTGTTGAAACTAAAAATTTACTTTTATAATTATTATATTGACCTTTTCCTTAAAAATTTATCAGCAGTCAGTAATAAGCATTGGGAATACCTTTTTCATCGGAATATTTTTGTCCTGGAGAAAAGATGTCAACGCAAAACAAAATTACAAACCTATTTGACACTAAAAAGGAATATTTCAAAACCAAATTAGTCTAAAAAGTCGTAAGAAATGCTTTTTCATGCTGTTAGCACATAACATTTATAAATATTGATATTTTTTTTCGAAAAACAGGTATTTCCATAACATCATATGCGTTTTACAAATTATTTCTATTTCTATTGATTTTTTCTTAAATATTTTTTAATGTAATTGGTCAGCGATTTTATAAAGTTAATTAAAAACAAAACTGGACTAAACAACCTACTACAGTATATTTTTTCCATTTATGGCTTCGTTAAAAATACTATAAAAGTTTAATAACCACAAAAAATGTCACCTAATTTTCTTTTTAAAACGACCGTAAAATTGTATGGTTAATGTATGAAAACTGATTTATTTAAAAAGATTTATTAAAAAGATTATTTTAAGCAAAGAAGTTCTTGTAAATAATTATACAATAATTGCTGCAAAACTAACCAGATACAGGAAAAAGAAATACGTTTTTATTGTGCTTTAAAAGAGAAACCCCACATAGTACGTAGTCATTGTACTTTTGCATTGAAAATTTTATTAAAAGAATACCTACATTAAATTTTATTTAAAGTTCCGGTAATAACGATAATGGCTCTGCACAAAGCTTTAACATTATGGAGAATAATGTATTTCCATTTTTCTTTTTGCATAACTAATACGCAGTACATTAGTAACCAGAATGCAATAAAATTGTTTTAATAATTTCTTTGGTGCATTTATGTGCCAGTTTGACATGCTATATTAAAACCGTATAAATCAACCGAACAGGACAAATATGTTCCTAATTTAGCTTAAAAGAAATATTTTTTTAACTAGTTTTTACTTTTATTAATAAAAATATGTATTTAATACAAGGTTTTAAAAATATTGTAACTTTTTTTATTTTGTTGCCTTTCATTGATATTTTACCACTAGTTTCTTGAGTTTCTAGGTAGTCCCAGATCGTTGCTCTTGATATATCCAAAGCTTTTGACCAGGTCTGGCATGCCACACTTCTTAATAAACTTTTCTCCTATGGTCTTTCAACTAAATTCTGTACTTGGCTCTCTAGTTATCTATCTGAACGACGTATATCAGTTATTGTGGACGATCATTCTTCAAGCTTTGACCAAGTAAATGCTGGAGTGCCTCAGGGCTTAGTTCTGGCACCAACATTGTTTCTTCTTCACGTTAACGACCTTCTCTCGTCCACAACTAATTCCATTCATAGTTTCGCCGACGATAGTACCCTTCACTCCAGTTTTCAGGTTCCTAAACCCATCACTAAACCTGATTTGGAAAACAAACGCAGAGCTATGCAGATATCTCTTTCGCAGGATCTTAATTTAATATTTGATTGGAGCGCCAAAAATCCCGTCCATTTTAATGCATCCAAAACACAATCATGTTCCTTGTCGCGAAAAGAGTCATGAAATACTCATCCTCTACTCATGAGCGGCCAAGTTTTACAGATCAAAGACACCATCAATCTTGTGGGCGTCACATTTAAAAGTAACCTTAACTGGCATAAACACATTGTATCTATAGCCACGGCAGCTTCAAAAAAGCTTGAATTTCTCTTTCGAGCCAAAAGTATTTTTCCCTTCTAATTTATACACTTTATATGTGCACCAAATCCGACCTTCCTTGAAATATTGTTCTCATATCTAGGGCATAGCGTCCCCCACAACCCTAAGCATTCTTGATTTTATTCAAAGAAGAGCAATTTGTCTCCTTAATGATCCTTCACCTACAGAAAAGCTTACCTCTCTTGCCCATTGTCGGGCTGTGGGGAATTTATCGCTTTTATAAGTACTTCCATGGCTTTTGCTCTGATGAATAATTGTCCAGTATAGTTTCTCCACTTACGGTTCCCAACAGAGAAACTCGTGGTGCCGCGCGAATGCATCCCTATACGGTCCATTTGGACAGGCCTCGAACTTCCCATTTCGTTTGTTCTTTTATCCCTAGAGTTTTATAGACTGTGAAACCTGCTGCCCGCGGAGGTCTTTCCTTTCCCCCAAATATTCAAGTATTTACGTCCCGTGTCAACAAACTCGCACTGCGGAAACTTTTCTTTTAAAAATTAGGTTTTTAAATTTTGTATAAGCTATTATGTAACAAAAACTATAAATACCTATTAATTAAGTTTATATCTGGTTTAACAAATTTACTAAAATAATTATTTTCTATTTTTTTTAGTTTTTTTAAAAATTGAAAAATTTGCTGACCCATATTTATATAAACTTTTCTTTATATTTAATGATGTAGAATCAGCCCTTTAATTTTCCTAAAAAGATTTTGTAACACCCTGTATTTTATTCCTCTATAAAAATTGTTTATCATACCGTATTTTTACTGTCCATTTTTATTATGGTAATCATAAAAGGCTGAAAATTTCATAAAGAATTTTATTATTTTCAGAATCATCTCGTAGCCTACAACGAATCAGGAGGATTATTGCCAAACCAGGATGTCCTAACCATAAAAATATTCGGCAAAATTCAGCAGGTCAATATGCATGTTCAGCGCGAAATTCCGAAGGGGAAACGTACAGTCCGCCCTTTGATTTGACTATTCAATGTAAGTTAAACAATTTATTGGCATATACAGTGGCCGCCAAAGAGTTACTAAAAAGTGAATAATGAAATTTGGCTTATGGGCGTCCGTTGGGGAGATAATAAATAAAAATAAATTAAAATATGAAAAAGTGGGGTAAGTTAGCTCGATATATAAAAAAAATATATATAAGAAGGTCTTTAAAATTTATTTTTTGACCGATATGCAATATTTGACAAAATAGGTATAAAGAAAATGAATAAATACATTTTTTCGAAAAAAATCGGGCAATTTACAAATATTTATTTAAATACTGGATTGAGTTGTCCGTTACTTTGTGATAGTCCATTTTAAATTAAAATGAGACAAATTACTTTGTTTTCTATCACTATATTTATCAACATTGTGACTGCAGTTTCGAAGCTTTGCTACATTTTCAAACTGAATATTCTAAACTACTTGAAACTTGTATATATATACACGTACAATTGGTTAACACATTTTTAATAATAGTGCCTATCCTAAATTTTAAAAAACTGTAAATAGTGGGCTGCTCCTCAGGTCGGTCTGGTCATTCAATAAATTTATTGAGGGGTTTTTATTGGCTTTGTAAATTTCAATAGACTCTAAAATGTTAAGTTTTTTACTTTTCGGTGCGGTATATAAAATTTTAAGATTATCGACACTTGGGAATGAATGACCAGATGTTATAAAGTGGTTGGCAAAGTTTGAATTATTTTTATTTAGTACATATGACGATTTGTGTTCCTTAAACCTAATATTAAAATTTCTTCCTGTTTGCCCTACATATAAACTATTGCATTCTTCACAATTTAAACTATAAACTCCAGATTTATTTAATGGTAGTGTTTTTTCCTTAGCATTAAATAATTCATATAAACTCCACCCAATTGAATTTGATTTATTAGATGACAAAACTCGAACAATAATATCCGAAATCATTTATAAAAAATATACCACTCAATACAAAAAACTTCAAAATATGATTAGTAGTAAACATAAACAAACTCAGCCAGAAATCCCAGAACAGCACCCATTTCATGAAAGGTTTATTAATTTATCGGATACATCTTTTTCAGAGAGTGAAATTAAGTTTCTTGAAAATGGTCCCAAATATAACCCCAATATCAATCCCAAAAATAGATTAGAAACTTTAGTATGTGAGGTAGAGTTATCACTTGAAAATATTCCTGATTCAAATTTTACCAAAGAAAAAATTAAAAAAGTTTTAAAAAATACAGACAAGCCCATAATCAATTTATCACAAAACACAGTTATTAAATCAATTCAATCAAAAATAAAAGACAATGATTTAGTTTTTACCCGAGCAGACAAAGGAAATTCTATTGTAGCTTTATCTAAAGGTGAATATAACCAAAAAATTAATGATTTTCTAGACAAAGAAAAACCTTGTATCCTTAAAAATGATCCTACCTCTAAAATACAGAATAAATTAAAAGCAACGTTAAAGGATATACAGGGCGTATTGTCCAACAATGACAAATTTAAAATTTTAAACATGAACCCCACTCCCCTAAGTTATATGGTTTAATAAAAATTCACAAAAATAATGCCCCAATTCGTCCTGTTGTTTCATATATAAACAGTCCTCTTAGTAAATTAGCTTATAAATTAAATTACATATATAAAGATATCTCAAATTTCAGTCCACAATATACAATAAAAAATTCGGTACAACTCACACAAAAACTTAAAAATTTTACAATTTCCGATAATTGCACACTGGTATCCTTTGACGTTGTTAACATGTTCCCTAACGTTCCTAATCGTGACTGTTTAGCCATCATTGAAGAAACTCTTACTTATAAAAATATTAATCCAGTCATAAAAAACGAAATTATTACATTGTTTAATTTTTGTATTCAAGAAAATTATTTTATGTACAATAATACATTCTATAAACAGACAGACGGACTAGCTATGGGATCACCGTTAAGTCCACTTCTAGCCGAAATCTTTATGTCTAATCTGGAAGAAAATTTTTTAAAAACTGATTTTGCGAAAAACATAAAGTTTTGGTTCAGATACGTGGATGATATTCTAGTGTGTTTTACAGGTAGCGATTTAGATTTACAATTAACACTTAATCATCTTAATAGCCTTCACCCTAAAATAAAGTTTACAATGGAAAAAGAAATCGATAACACCATAAATTTCCTTGATATATCGATTTCCAAAAAGAACAACCAATTTTCCTTTGATATATATAGAAAACCTACATTTACTGACACTACGATTTCAAACCACTCGACACACCCCAAAACACATAAACTTGCAGCCTATAGAACAATGATACACAGAGCATTTTCCATCCCTTTAGAAAACCACAAACGTGAAATAGAATTAAATACAATAAGAATTATTGCGAAAAATAACGGTTTTGATTTAAGTACCATAAATTCGCTAATTAATAAAAAACAAAAACAATTAGCCCTTAATCATATATACCCATATATAAAACCCAATAGCACCCCAACATACCATACCCTAACATATTTTGGACCAGTTTCAGATAAAATAGCACACATCTTAACAAAAAATAATAATTTAAAAATTGCCTTTAGGCCATCCCAAAAAGTTTCTCAGTTATTTTTTAATGCTAAGGAAAAAACACTACCATTAAATAAATCTGGAGTTTATAGTTTAAATTGTGAAGAATGCAATAGTTTATATGTAGGGCAAACAGGAAGAAATTTTAATATTAGGTTTAAGGAACACAAATCGTCATATGTACTAAATAAAAATAATTCAAACTTTGCCAACCACTTTATAACATCTGGTCATTCATTCCCAAGTGTCGATAATCTTAAAATTTTATATACCGCACCGAAAAGTAAAAAACTTAACATTTTAGAGTCTATTGAAATTTACAAAGCCAATAAAAACCCCTCAATAAATTTATTGAATGACCAGACCGACCTGAGGAGCAGCCCACTATTTACAGTTTTTTAAAATTTAGGATAGGCACTATTATTAAAAATGTGTTAACCAATTGTACGTGTATATATATACAAGTTTCAAGTAGTTTAGAATATTCAGTTTGAAAATGTAGCAAAGCTTCGAAACTGCAGTCACAATGTTGATAAATATAGTGATAGAAAACAAAGTAATTTGTCTCATTTTAATTTAAATATTTATTTGTTTCTGTAAAATACTATTTTAATTATAAAGGGACAAACTAATTTGTTTTAACATGATTTTTGTATTTTCTTTTACATTTAAAACAAGAAAAAATAAAAAAGGATTTGACGAGTACTCTAAGTGTGTACAACTGTTTTTTTCAAGAGCTGTATTACTATATTACAATCAAAATGTAGTAAGCCATGCCAGACAAGACTATCTTAATTAACTATTTATAAACATAAACGGTTTAGTAAAGCAGCTATATTCTTTTATTTTATTTAAAGTTAAGTCACTCACCAAAAAATTTAAACTAATACTGATACACAAATGATATTGCACATATTCACATTTTATACCAAATTTATTTGCAATATAAGTAGTCTTTAAACAAATGAAAAACACATTATTAAAATGATTTTTTTTTAGCTTTTTAAATTACAATACAGTTCTTAGAAATAGCAGGTGTACACACTTAGTGTATTTGCCAAATCTTATTTTTTTAATTCTCTCGTTTAAAATGTAAAGGAAAATTTAAAAATCATAATAAATTCAATTGGTTTGTTACTTTATAGTTGAAAAACTTATTTTATAGAAAAAATTAAGATTTGTAAATTGACCGATTTTTTTTAAATGTCTTTTTTTATTTTGTTTAAATATTTATTTAAAATATTACAAATCGGCCCAAAATTAAATTTCTAATATTTTTTTAAAGGACTTTTTCAGATATCGAGCCAACTAACCTTACTTTTTGATATTTTAATGTAATTTTTATTAATTATCTCCCCAACGGACGCCCATGAGCCAAATGCCATTATTTATTTTTTTGTTACTTAATAAGCAGAGATGATTGCCAAAAGAAGTTATTAAATAATTTCATAAATATTTTTTTCCATATATGTTCAACTTTTTGGCGGTCATTGTATTATATGTCAGCGCAGCGCGATGTAATCAAGGTAAATTAAGTGTTTTTTAAACTTTATATTTATTTCTTGTGTTTTCAAAACCGTTTGTAACTAACAATTAAATATCATATAAAGTTGCTGATAGCTGCAGCTTATAATTAATGCAAAAAATATTTGCTTACTTTTTCGCAAACATAAATGAGCCTAAAAACAGAAATATGGTTTTTGATGTATTTTGAAAATCCATATCAAATCTTAAATTGTGTTTGCTCTTAAGCTTATTGCAAAACAAATTTTACAAATATATAATTATATAAATAAAAGTTCATACAAAAATAATATTTTTGTTCTAAAACCACAAACCTTCTAGATAATCAGCCATAAAAAAGTAATAGACACTTGTTTTCTATACTAATTGTAGCTAAACTTTGGACTTGAGAAGAAAAAAATCAAATAGCAAAGCACTATTCTGTATTTTAAAAAGGTCCATATATTATAAAGCTACCTATTTCTATATGGGCAAAGTAAAAAAAATGAGTTATCCTGTTATCATCTAATTATCTATGAGTAACATTCCGGAGGTAAAATACCCCTCCATTCGGATCTCCGGGCGAGGGGTGCATCCGGGGGCCTTCATCAAAAGGTTTAATTTCCTTTGCAAATATATGTGGGCTTAACACCAATATAAACTCCGTTCACCATCACCTTGAGTCATCTTAGCCCCACATACTGTTTCTAACGGAGACACAAATAAGTTCTAAAACTTCAACCAGCCACCTTCTCTTCCCAGGCTACGAACTTATTTCGTCTTTTCGCCCACATGGGGGCTTGTGTGCTTACGTTCGCAACGATCTGGCTTGTGCTCAAGTTTCTAATCTTGAATCGGGTAAGCCCGATGTCCTTTGGCTTAAACTTTCCCTTAGGTCTTCTACTAAATTTATCTGTTGTTTGTACCGATCTCCATCTGACAATTCCTCTGTCGAATTCTTTGACTTTCTTTCAACAAAGATCGACAGTATCATTTCCCAGTTTCCAGTGGCCGAAGTAATCGTGCTTGGCGATTTCAATGTCCATTATAAGGATTGGCTAGGCTCTTCAAAAACTGACCCTCAAGGCAGAGCAGCCGAAATCTTCGCAGTCAGTAATTCTCTTACCAACCTTATTATGACTCCTACCTACTTTCCTAGAGTGCCAAATTATAGCTCAAACCCCTTAGATCTTTTTCTTACTTCTAACCCTGAACTTTATGAAGCATCTGTTACTGCCCCTCTAGGTCGCTCAGATCATGGCTTGATTACTGTATCTTACTCTGTACATCCTGAGGTAAATGAATCCATGCCACCACGCACCGTATGGCACTACAACTCAGCCGACTGGGATGGCCTTAGGGACTTTTTCGCCACGTACCCTTGGGACACTATCTGCTTTTCTTCCCAGGATCCTTCAGAAATCTGTAACCAACTGACCGAGTCAATTTTATTGGGCGTTGAAACCTATGTACCTCACACCAAGAAAACCATCAAACCCTCTAATCACAAACCTTGGTTCACTAAAACATGTGACAAAGCTAGAATTTTAAAAGTTCAGGCTCACAAGAAGTTTCTACAGGATCCTAGTCCAGAAAACCGACTGGCCAGCATTGAAGCAAGAAACCACTACCACCAAACAATCTCAGACGCCAAGGACTCCTTTGATAACCGTATAAAAAACAAAGTACTTTCTTGCTCAAATGGCAGCAAATCCTTCTGGTCCTTTGCCAAAAACATCAGTAGAAATTTCTGTACCAGTTCTTTTCCACCATTAACTTTGGAAGATGAAATTATTTCTACATCTAAAGGAAAGGCCGAACTATTTGCTAAACAATTTGCTGCCAATTCAACCCTTCATCCACCTGTCAATCATCCAATTCCAACTGTTTCCCCAGTTCCTCACAAAATGCCCAATATTATTTTTAAGGTAAAACACATTAAGCGTATCCTTTCTTCTCTTAACACCAAGAAATCGTCTGGGCTAGATGGAATACCAGCAATCGTTTTAAAAAAATGTGCTCCTGAACTTGCACCTATTTTAACCAGGCTCTTTCGAATTTCTTATGACACGGGTATATTTCCAGACAGCTGGAGAGCTGCACGTGTCCAGCCTATTCCCAAGAAAGGATCTAAATCTCTTCCATCCAACTACAGACCCATTTCACTTCTCTCAATGCTTTGTAAAGTAATGGAGAAATCCATTAACTCGCAAATTCTTAGGTACTTAGAAAAACATAAAATTTTACACGACAGGCAATACGGATTTCGTCACAAGAGATCTACAGCAGATCTTCTTTCCTTCGTTTCACACAACTGGAACAAGTCTCTTGAGTTTCTAGGTGAGTCCCAGATCGTTGCTCTTGATATATCTAAAGCTTTCGACCAAGTCTGGCATGACGCACTTCTTAATAAACTTCCCTCCTACGGTCTTCCAACTAAACTCTGCTCTTGGCTCTCCAGTTATCTTTCTAATCGACGTATATCAGTCATTGTTGATGGCCACTCTTCAAGCTTTCACGAAATTAATGCTGGAGTGCCACAGGGTTCAGTACTGGCACCAACTTTGTTTCTTCTTCACATCAACGACCTTCTTTCTTCCACAACCAATCCCATTCATAGTTATGCTGACGATAGTACCCTTCACTCCACTTTTCAGGTTCCCAAACCAATCTCTCAGCCCGACTTGGAAAGCAAACGCAGGGCGATGCAGATATCTCTTTCACAGGATCTCAATTTGATATTGGATTGGGGCGCCAAAAATCTCGTTCAATTTAATGCATCCAAAACACAATCGTGTTCCTTGTCGCGAAAAAAATCATCAAACACTCATCCTTTGCTTATGAGTGGCCAGGTTTTGCAGAGCGGGGACACATTTAACCTTGTGGGCATCACATTTGAGAATAACCTTAACTGGCATAAACACATTGTATCTATAGCCACCGCGGCTTCAAAAAAGCTTGGATTTCTTTTCCGAGCCAAAAGTATTTTTCTCCTTCCAATTTATACACTTTGTATGTGTCCCAAATTCGACCCTCTCTGGAATATTGTTCTCATGTCTGGGGAATGGCATCCCCTACAACCCTCAGCATTCTTGATGCCATTCAAAGAAGGGCTGTTCGTCTTATTAATGATCCTTTACTTACTCAAAGACTTCCTTCTCTTGCCCATCGTCGAGCTGTGGGAGATCTATCGCTCTTCTATAGATACTTTTACGGCTTCTGCTCCGACGAATTGTCCAGTATAGTCCCTTCTCTTGCAGTTCCCAACAGAGAAACTCGTGGTGCCGCGCGTATGCATCCCTATACAGTTCAATTGGACAGGCCCCGAACTTCCCATTTCGTTCGTTCTTTTATCCCTAGAGTTTCTAGATTGTGGAACCTGCTGCCAGCGGAGGTCTTTCCTTCCCCCCAAATCTTCAAGTTTTTAAGTCGCGTGTTAACAAACTTCCTCTTACCCTGCTTAAGACACCCACTGTACGTTAGTATTTAGGCTTTCAGCCTTCGTGGATTGTCCAAAGATAAAAAAAAGTAAAAATGCAGACATTCTAAGTTATTACGAAAAATTTATTTCGGCATTTTTGTCCACATATCGACGGACCGTGCGTCGTTTTGTAACGTTACAATTTTTTTATGTTTGAATTAAAGAGTCCACTGTATATGGTTGAGTGCCACCTTTGCCAGAGCCATTTTCTCTGGGCGGTCTTTCCTGATAACGCACTTTTTTATTTAAAATTGTATTTTTGAGGAACCTTAAACAACATAATACAGGGTGATTCAAAATGATCACAGAGCTTAGGGGTGATTTACTTGACAAAATAGGTAGAGCTCATATCATTTTTTCAAAATGTCATTCATTTTCGAGTTATAAGCCGTCAAAGTTCACTTTTTATTATGTTTTTCGCCATATTGCATTTATTTTTAACCAATTCAGTTGATATTTGGCATCACAAATCAAGCTTGCAGATTTTAAAATTTTAAAACAAAAGTATTTCTTTAAATACCGCCAGAGGGTACTTTACCTAAACTGAAAATTTATTTATATCATAACTTTCATTTTGACAGATATCGCAAAGCTGGGGCGCCATTTATAGACAATCAAAAACCTAAAAACAAGGTACTCTTATTAAAGTCGATAAACCTACAGTTTAGGCACCACAGATATCAAACTTCATCACTCTCAATCACCTAGCCTACATACATTACAGGGTATCCAGTGGACTCATCCGACAAACTTTACGGGGCGATTCTACAACAGAAAATAAGAAAAACTCTATATAAACATAACATATGTCCTAAACGTCCTAGTGATTGAACTACAGTGGGTTATAAAATATATATAAAAACTTTTTTTTAATTTTTAAAACCCCGTAGTTAAAAAACTAAGACGTTTGGGACATATGTTTATATGAAGTTTTTACTTATTTTTTGTTGTAGAATCGTTTTGTTAAGTTTGTCGGTTGAGTTACTGGCCACCCTGTATGTATGTAAGTAATTTGATTGAAATTGATGAAAACTTTGATGTCTATTGGTGCCTAAATGGTGAGGTTTATCGACTTTAATAAAGAGTACCTTATTTTTTAAGTTTTTGATTGTCTATAAAATGGCGCCCCCAGCTTTGCGATATCTGTTAAAATAAAATAGTTATGATAAAAATAAATTTTAAGTTTTAGGTAAAGTGCCCTCTGGCGGTATTTAAAAAAATGCTTTTGTTTTAAAATTTTGGAATCTGCAAAGCTTGATTTGTGTGTTAAATATCAACTGATATAAATAAATGTAATATGGCGAAAAAAAATTGAACTTTGACGGCTTGTAATTTGAAAACAAATGACATTTTGAAAAAAAAGTATATGAAGCTCCACCCTTATTTTGTCAAGTAGAATCACCCCTTAAGTTTCGTGATCGATTTTTGAATCAATTAGTCTATTATTAATGCATAATAACATACAGTGTATCTACGTAAGTTGGCGTCATTTAGGAAACTTTTTTGTTATTTATTTTACGAAAAAAGTTTTTCTGTATAAAAAGTTTTGGATGGTCCAAAACCTAAAATACAATCATAAGATAATAAATTGTGTCAGTCATTTACAAGACTTGCCAAAAATTTAATTTTGTCATAAAATACAGCAAAAATCGTCAATAATTTAATTTCATCTTCCAAAGTTAGTAATGAAAAGAACTGGTACACAAATTCCTTCTTATAATTTTCGCGAGGGACTAGAATGATTTGTTGCCATTTGAGCAAGAAAGAACTTTGATTTTAATACGATTGTCGAAGGAGTCTTTGACTTCAGAAATTATTTGATTTTATTGGTTTCTTGTTTCAATGCTGGCCTGTCGGTTTTCCGGACTAGGATCCTGTAGAAACTTCTTGTGAGCCTGAGCTTTTAAAATTCTAGCTCTATCACAGAATTTAAAAACCAGGGTTTGTTATTCGATTGTTTGAGGTTCTTGATGGTGTAAAGCTATTGGTTAAAAGGCAATACTATAAGTTTACATATATGTTTAGTTGCCTTTTAACAAATAGCTACACAGAAATAAGACGCGTTAATCACGGTGTAAATTTTGCATATGTAACTTAAACAGAGGATAGCGTGATATATACCTTTCCTTACTGCGGTGTATTATAGTGTTTATCAATATTTTATATTAAAAATTACCCACCTAGTAGCTTTGCATATCTTTCATCATTTTAGAATTTAAAAAGGTCCTCACTTAAGACATATTGCATGTTTCTTTTTTTAATGTATTTCCAATTACCAGCCAAATTTATTTTAAATTACAATATGGCTATGGCAGCTTTATATTACACTTTGCAACATTAGTGTAATTCATGGTCTTTTTGTTGGGTACACGCCAAAAGTCTATCTACAAAGAATGGGACGACTTCGGTCCTGGTCTCGGGGTATAGCAAGACCCTGTTTAGCCCTATTGACCTCTGCCGGCCGCCTGATAAAAGATAAAGAAAAATTCCCCTAAAACACAAAAAAATCTAATTAAATCACAACATTTTGGTGGCAAGTCTGCCAAAATTAAAATAGGGTTAAAAATTAAAATTAAAAATTAGCTTATATTTAAATTAAAAATAAATAAAATTTTAAGCTTTTTAGTTTCGCAAACTCTAAAAATACCTTTACATTTTTATCATAGGTGACATAAATCACTGGTGCATTTATTATTTGTAATACAAACAAGAGGTCGAAAAAACATCGGTCTTGGATAACACCCTACTGTGTTCCAGGGGGAATTTGTAGCCATAGAAATGTGCTAGGAAAATTACCAGAAAAAGTTACATGGATTAAACCATAGTAATTTATTTGGACAGCCAGGCAGTTATTCGGGCGTCTAGTTCATGCAAGGTCAGCTCTGAGCTGGTGCAGGACTGCGTAACCGCCTGGAAGAGGTGATTGCGTCCGACACTATTTCTTGGGTACTAGGCCATGAGGGCAACCAGGGCAATGAGGAAGCCGATAAACTGGTATAGTAAGGTGCTGGCAGGGCAATGGTATGCTCCGAGCCCTACTGTGGTATTCCGTCATGCCAAGAAAGGTCATTAGATTATGGATCATGAGGGAATCCCAAGACTGGTGGATTAGAACACCAGGGCAGCGTCAGACAAAAAAATTTATAAAGGCATACTCGCCGGAATTTACGAAACAAAGACCTTCTAAATTTCAACAGGAAGGCAGTAAGAATTATAGTTGGTCAACTAACAGGTCATTGCAGACTGAATAAAAACCTGGAAACGATAGACCTGGCAGAAAAAAACCTATGCAGGTTTTGCCAGGAAAAAGAAGACACATGGTGCTACTGTAAAGTCCTTTGTCGTCTTCGGTTTGCAAGGCTGGTTGAGAAAAACCTAAAGCAGCAACATTTACTAACGAGCCAGTTTCAAGCTTGTGGAGTCAAAATAAAAACACCGTCTTGGATGGTGTGCTCTAACATAGGATGAAGGATACACAATAAACCTGAGTATGTTGCAGTGTTAGAGGATAACAATCCACTTTTAAGCTAATCTAATTTAATCTAATATAAAAAGACGATAAAGTTGATATTAAGTTTTCCTAAAAATATCTCAGTGTGATATGAGGTATTTTTATGCATGAAAATGAAAACATTGTGCTACTTGCTATTTTACTTAAGATTGCAGAAAAAATTATTTTTTTATTTTAAATTTAAGGTTTAATAATTTAATTACGAAGAACTTTTATCAAAACAAGTCGACAGGGGGCGAGTGGAAAATGAGTATTTCGTGCAAGTTGCATACTATAATTTTTCTACGACTTTTGTTATATAACTAATGCTGCCTCCACACATTGGGCGAAGTTGTGACCAAACTATTTGTCGAAATAATTGGCAAACTATTTGTAAGCATGCGGACTCGAGAAAATAAGGGCCAATCAAGACGAATGTAGACGAACTACCCGTCCCCACAATGATTGTTTGCCAAAGTTTTTCGTAGTTGGCCCAATGTGTGGCAGCGGCATAGAAAACATTTTAAAACAACATACATTTTTGTTACTGCTTGATTATTTGTCAGTTATGCCCTACGCGATATTATAGCCTACTGAAATTTTTGTACCAAATGTGAATAATTTTATTATTAGGTTATTTAAAGTAACCTAGTTAACATTTTCGTACTCATATGTTACTAAACAATAATAGCCTTTGCTAAAGAGCCATATTTAGAAACCACAAATTATCGAATTTATAAACATTTAAAGCACTTTATACTGACTGTAGATAATGAATGTGGGTAATAAGCATAGGTAATGGCCGTGGGTAATCAGTTATATTACTTACTTGTTTAAAATCACAATTATATTTTATAATTTAGAAAAAGAAATATTTAAAGTATATTTTTAACAAACTGAAGGTTTTGATTTACCAGTGCTAACACATTGTCTTTATTTTATATTATATTGATTTTAGTTGTTTGTTTAAGGATGTTTTAGTTTATAGAATAGAGTAAGAAAATTGTAATCCGTAAGGTTATGTTTTGTATGCTTTATAGACATTATTTTATAGCAAATGCTTTTAATAATAATAAGCAACCATTAAACACGTGAAAGTGCCTACGGCTACAAATGCGGGAGCATGTATGGATCCCAATTTGTTAAATTCTAACCGAACCACAAAATGTCAGGCGAAGGAATTGTTGTCTAAAAATATTTTTTCTTTTATTTTTCCTAAATAATGCATTTTTTATGGTAAAAAGACTAAGATGTGGTAGGTTTAAAATAAAATTACGGTTAAACTAGAATTGACATTCAATATTTGGTTTTAAACTTAAATAATTCGTTTTTTAATTCTAAATCCAACGAGATATCACACTTTACATTTTTGCGACGTCCTTACCCGAAACACCATTATTTACTATGTCGCCATTACAAATAAAAATTGTATCCCAAATGTTTGCAGGTAAGTATACATCATTTTGTTTAAGACAGGCATATGTACAAGTATAAGTAAGAAAGTATAGGTATGTAAATTACATTAATTCTGGTAACTGATAAAAAGAATAATAATAAACAGTGGTAAAAAGAAATGGATACTTACATTAATGGGCTATGTTTAATAAAATAAAGCATTAAATTTTATTTAACGCCCCTATCAGCTTTATCGTAGCCTGTCATAAAAAACTAAATTAGTTGGTTTAATCGAAAGGAACACATAAACGTTAAAACAACAGGAAAACAAACAAAAAAACTTTTAATTTTCTTTTTAAGAATATGACAGTTGCTAGTAATCCTGGGGGCATCCAGTATAAAAAAAAATAATTAAAGATACTGTAGCCAAATTTTAAAACAAAATTCAAGTGTTTTCCTTTTAATTAAATTTAAAATGTTTATACAAAACAGCAGGCTAACTGGATTCCCTTTTTAAACGAATTAACGATTTGTCACAAACAAATATAAAGCATTACGAAGCTGAAAAGTTTGACGCGCATTGAATTGGAAAATCACAGCTTTTATTTAAAATCTTTAGAATTGGTTTATTTGATTGACGTATTATGTCCTAATAAAAGGGCCTTTGCTTTTTTAATGCCTTTCTCAAGTGATAGTAATTACACCGTGGGAAAAAACAACCAAGTTTTAACCATTATTTTTTATGTCCCAATAGGTTCATTCGTATTTTCCCGTTAAGGTAATAATGTTTTTTTGTTTTAACTCTTAAACCTAAACAAAATGGTAGTTATTGGGCTTACATCTAATTTCACTAAATACTTAAAATATTGTTAAAATAATTTAAATGCAATTGGACCATCTTAACATTTTTTAAAATAATCGTATCGTAAACTCATAACTAAATTCAGCTTCCCTTTAAAATACCATTTATTTAAAGGTAATTAACTTTTCTTATTAATGTATTACCTAATATAACTTGGTAGGTACGAAAGTCGGTCTATATAAGGTCGCGACATTCGGCCATATTGCTTTGACGTGTTATGACGTCACATCTCCCATTTTTCGGCCATGTTGTTCAGTGCCGGAGATATACAGTTTATTGTATTATTAGAACAACTGTTTACACAACAGTTTTTAATTATTAATAAGTTGTAAATTCTTTTACTTCAAATAAAAACATTTGGAATTACATCTTTCAACAAATATCACTTCCAAAACAATGCAAAATGAAATGCGCAAATTCTAGACGCCACTGGATTGATTATCAGCTTTGATTTTACCCAGTCTTGCCAACTTTTCTCCGTGGAGTGCCCTTCCTTGCGTCCCCGACCTCGAACCCCCTAAAAGTTGATGATATGTCGCAACCTTGTAAATATAAACTAACCTTGGTAGGTACATTATTATAGTCCCAATTTAATTTTATTGCATTTTTAAATAAATTTGTTCCTTATTTTAGATTTGTGCTTGTGGTACGGCAAGCCTAGATTAATTCTAGTTCGTTGTAGTTGGTTCTAACCAGAACTAATCTGTACAGTTTAAGACTTTTCCTAAAGCGGGCCGAAAAACCTAGGTTTTCTTAGTACAACTGGCAGAATACCCGAAACAAATTAGCCCAAAACTGGGACTACGAGGAGGTGCTTGTGATCCTATTCAACACTTATGTATGTAGGCGCGAACCTTTTTATTGCGTAAGTGGTCGCTTAATAAATTAATTTATTTCTTTTAAAGTAATCTTTAATTTTATTAAATTATTGCGAAAGCAAAGTAGCTCTTTATAATACATAAAATGTTTAATTTAGCCCTGATCTAATTTTAATTAGTGAGACCAGTGGCGGCGTAAGACACATTTTAGCTAATATTATTGACAAAAAAATGTACTTCACTGGCTTTTTTGCAACTTTTATATTTTTTTAAATAAAACACCCTTAAATACATTTTTTTGTTTTATTAAACTTTTACGTAGCTTGTTTATTTAAAAAAAAATCAAAAAAAATCGCTAACTTGCATAATCCTGGACCATATACAAACAAGAAACATTGGGGCATTTTTTTGCTTTTAAAAATTAAGTATTATAACTTTTTAGTTACAATTATGTAATAACAACAACATAAACCTAATTAAATAACGTTTATATCCAGTCTAAAAAAATTTAAATAAAAAAGGGTTTAACATTTTTTAAAGTTTTTAAAAAGTTTTACACCCTGTATTCTAAAAGCGAAAAATTGATTTACCCATGCTTTTTTAAACTTTTTATAGGAAAATGGGTAAGGAATACCTCCTTACATTCTCTTACGCCAATTAGGAAACACCCTGCAAATAACTACAGGGTTATTTTAAAATTGGTATTTTTATTTTTAGCACTGTATAAAATGGAAGAAATTAAAAAAGTTTAATAAAAATATTTCCGAAAATACTTTCCTTTTTCAGATACAAGTGTTAAGAAAAAAATTCCATTTTTATAATAACTTTTCTACCACGTTCTAGAAATTTTCACAAAATTTTATACATTTATTTTGACCATTATATTACATTTTTACAAAAAAATTTAATATACCAGTGGCGCTTGAACAAGATTTATATTGAATTTTGTTAGAAAAAAATAATACGCCAGTGCTTTTTGTTTGAATCAATATTATTCTTGCAATACTTATTTGGTCTTAAGATATTTTTTTGTACGACGAAGGATTTTGTTTAAAAAATAAAAACCATTTTAATACATCGGAGATTCGCGAAAATTTGATATGGTATTTTATTTCTAAGTTAGGTTTTTGACTGTTAAATGGCTTTCTTAAGGCAAAAACTTTTTCATAACTTATAAAATTTTAGTTTTGTAAGTGTTTTTCCTTACCTATATCCTAATTTAAAAACGAATTTTACATACATAACGTCATATTAGATTTTAGCGATTTTGCCATGCATCAAAATGGCTTTTTTTAAACAAAAAACGTTTATCGTGCGGAAACATATCAAGTTACCAAACTAACCCCAAAGTAAAGGATTATTTTAAAAATATTATTAATTCGGAAAAAAAGCAGTGGCTTACTACTTTTTTTTAATTTAATACAAATCTTGTTCGAACGCCTTTTGTAATTTTTTTTTATTTTACTTCAAAAAATGTACTGTAATGGTTAAAAGAAGTATACCTTATTTTGTGCACATATTGAAAGTGGTAGAAAAGTTACAATAAAAAAGTGCATTTTTTTCTTAAAACTTTAACACTCCGTATCTCCAAAAGAAAGCATTTTTGGGCATAATTTTGTATAAAAAATTTTCTTATTTTTTTACATTTTATACATTGTTCAAAAAAACTACCAACCTAAAAATAACACTGTATATTAAATCCATCGAAATACGATGGGTTCATTTTAGTATTTTTTAATTGATGTTACATTTTTAAAGTAGCCATTAAAACAACACGCAGCACTGACGGCACATGGCCCGTTAGCAGTGTTTAAAACCTATCGCTTAGGTAAAGCATTCACCATATCCTATTAATAAATAATTATTTTTTTACAAAAAAACAAATCCATAGAAAAATAGGCAATTAAACAATAAAATAGTAGCTTTAAGAGGTTTCACTAACCGCAGAATTATTAAAAATTAAGATCATTCAAAGTGTTAAAGCTAGATAATTTTTATTTTCTTTAGTAGAAATTGTTTTAAACTTTAGTACTAAAAATAACCTCGTTTTACATAAAGATCCTTTACTGTAGTTACAAGATAAATAACACATTTTAAATATTTTAAATCTTGCACCATCCTGCAATAATGATTTTTTAGGCCATTAAAAAATTTTATAGATGTACAGCTAAGGCATATAATGGCCTAGAAATTTTGAGCTTCTTACGCCCCTAAGCAGTCTCAGCTTTTTATTTCCTTGCTTACATAAATAAACAGAATTTATAGCTACGTGTGTCTTGTGACTTTTCTTGCCGCGCCCTAACTTCTGCACATGATGCCAGCTCGTCAGAATTCCACTTTTGGGAAATTTATCATTTTTTACGCAGTTTACAGCGGCAGGTTGCCTTTTTTATTATAATTTTATGTTTTGCTTACTTACTATGTGTTGTAAAGTTTTAAAAATTCTAAAAGTTTAGAAAGTAAAAAAGCTTTTAGCTAATTGTATATACGGGCATATTTTTTTAAATGTCCAATTCTTCTTTTTATTGTCCGTCAATACTTATAAACTTATAAGCAAAGTACATCTATTTTTTAAATTTTTGTCTAATAGTTTGCTATTTTATTTAATTATATTTCTGTCCAAAACTTGGATACTACCTAGTTTCCTAACTCTGTAAAATTTAGAATCCCAAACTTGGTCTACGTCCGCAACTGTCCGGAAAAGTAATTCTTGTTTAGAAACGTATTAAGTGATGCTCTTACCAAATTCCATCATGGTGGAGAGGGGAGTAAATTTAACAATTTACACCCCATTCACTTTTCACTGCATTTCAAACTTAAAGAAAACATGTAAATGTATAGCAGGCGGACCGCTCAAAGTAGGTGAGAAACAGATGTCGAACGCGGAGTCCAATTGTGCCTCTTCCGCGGTCTCGCTTACACTTTAAGCTAAATGGAACGCCGCATAGAGTCATGTTTTTTTGTGCGTGCAGCCGGCTCCATTAAATTGTAAGACGTTATCACCTCAAAAATAAGTTGGTGGTCCGAAAGACCTAGAACCTAGAAAGACTAGGTTCCTAGATTTAAATACGCAGAGGTCAATTTAAGTACAGATTTGGATTTAACCACCCAAAAAATCTTAAGCTAATATGATTTTGGTTCATTTATCATTTACAATAACTTCTAATGATTTGACCTTAATATGACCATGATTTTAACCTCATAGGGTCAATTTGGCCACGGATTCGGATTCAGCGACCCCGAAAACATAATTAAACCATTACTTAGTAATCTATTTTTCATAAATATTTATATTTTGACCTTGAAATGACCTTAAGCATGACCTGACGGGATCAAACTAACCCTGTATTCCGATTCAGCGATTTCAAAAACATGAAAATACCATGGTTTGGTCTTTAGGACCTTCAACTTTTTTCTACTTGTTGGGCTGTGATTGACCTTAAAATAACCTTAACTGTGACCTGATGGAGTCAAGCTGACCCCAGATTTGGATTCCAGCGACTCCAAAAACAAAAAGATACCATGGTCTGGTCTTTCGGACCTTCAAATGTTTTTACAACAAATTCTGACATAGCGACCCCGAAACCATGAAGATACGATGCTCTAGTCTTTCGGACCACCAAATCTTTTTTTATGGGGCTGTGTAATTGCCTGTGTCGCAAAAATAGGCTCTAATCTGCAGCATTTTTTCTTAATAAAATAGGAATTAAAAAAATATTAAAACTTTGTAAGTACTTTGTTTCGCAGAGCCAGTAATACATTAACCTTGAAATATAGTTTTCAATAAAAACCGTTTTTAGTGTAAGTTCCATTTTGTTTTGTTTTGTCTGTAGCGTCCGGCCTGCTAGCACAACTAAAGTGCTGCGGACGTGCACATTTTTAAAGTACATTAAAAGATGGCTTCTACAGAACTATGGAATATGAAGGTAAAGGGAAAAGTTTATTTTTAATAAAATTTTGAATAAAAAGCCCTATTAAAACTAGTAAAAAAAAAGATTAACCTGAATTGGAATCCATTCGACCCTCTCTGGACTGTCTGGAGAATGGTGTCACCCACAACCCTCAGCATTGTTGATGCCATTTAAAGAAGAACTCTTTATGTTATTATTGATCCTCTACTATCTGAAAGACTTCCTTCTCTTGCCCATCGTCGAGCTGTAGGAGATTTATCGCTCTTTAATAGATACTTTATATATATATAGATAATTCACCGCTTTTGCTTCGACGGGTTATTCAGTAGAGTCCTTCCACTTGCAACTTCCAACATAGAGACTCGTGGTGTGCATTCGCTATACGTGTCCAACTGGTCTTGAACGGTCCCACTTCGTTAGTTTTTAGCTCTAGATTATTTAAAATGTGGAACTTGCTGCCAGCGGAGGTCTTTCCTTCTCCCCCAAATCTTCAAGGTTTTAAGTCCCGTGTTAACAAATGATAATCCTGCTGCTCTGAAACCCTCCAGCAAGAATGACTTATTAGTACCAAACTCGTCAGTAGAAAATACTAACTTTACTGGATCCATTGAAACATGAAGGCAACTTATCTATGCAACTTAAGCCCATGTTTACCAAAAAACTTATTTAAAAAATTGTCTGTAATATGACAAAAATAGGAGCACAATGATCCAGAGCGGACCTAGAGAAATTAAACCATTGAGAAGACTTGCACAAAAAGGATTATAAGATAAAAGTTTTTGTAAAAACATAGAAATATATAAAAAGCGCTACAGAAAAATTGCAAAATAAAAAATGCTAGCGGTAAAGTAACTTCTAACAGAAAAGAAACTTTACCAAACTCTACAGTAGGTAAAGAGCTATTAGATGGCAAGGAAAATTCTTAGGATATAAAAGAGAAACTTATTTTAGAACCTTTACCTAAAACATAGGATCCTAGCGTATTCCACTTATCAAAATTCAGACCGACTTTATTTTATATAACAGAATATGGTCCTCCAGTTCTTTGGTAAAATCTAATTATATCTAACATTGAAAGAGTCTTTTTATTTTAGCTTATTACGTAGCAAATTTGCTGTTTTTATTTTAATTTTTACTTGTACGTACTTTTTATAAATTTTAGTTTACGTTATATTGTTCTTTTTTGTACGTCCAATCTGCAACCATGCATTATCTAATCTGCAACACATTTTTTTTTTGTTGGACATGGGTTTTATATATACTGTCCATGGATGGGATTAACAAGAGGACAAATTGACCAAAAATTAAATTTAAAAAAAAGTCATTCTTCATAAAAGTTTTGGCTTGTAAAAAAAGAAGTAGGATTAACGAAGAGAAAATGTTGATATTGTATACAGAATTACATACAAAAGCCTTCAAAACATTTTTTTTCTTCAAGGGTAAACTTAAGGGCACTTTAAATGACTTAAATTATTATGACTAAAAAAGATTTGTTTTAGATTTTTTGATATCTGTACTTTTAACGATATCGATAGTTAGAAATTCAGTATGTATACCTTTCGTTACATTTCTTTTGCCTTAATAACTATTCAGCATCTTTTAAAATCAAAAATACTTTTAAATATTTTTTTTGTTTCATTTTAGTATATGTTTTTTTATTACAAGTGTTTACGCCAATTAGTTTTAAAAATTTGGTAGATATCTTTTAATACGTTGAAATAAACTCTACACATTATTATTTTTTTAACTTCTATCTAAAGTGCCGTGACTTAGCTAAACCGGTTTATTTTAAGTCAAGTAGCCATGGAAAAATTAAACAAATTGTCTCTCTTCTTTACGACTTCTCAGGGAGAAGAAAAAGTTTGCAAAATCCTATTCAGAGCCATAAGTTCATTTTTTTAAATGAAATCACAGGTGGCTTGTAAGCATGTCCCAAAAGAGAAGTTTATTCCGAATAATTTTGTACCACATGAGTAGTATTTTCGGTAGGTTTTATCGAAAAAAACGTATTAAAATGATTCTAAACCAAACCATTATACTAAATGTTAATATCGAATTATAACAGCCTATGTGGTACCAAATTACTGGAATACTGCTTTTCTAAAAATAGAAGTTATGACCATCAATAGGACTTTGCAAACTTTGGGTATGCCCGGAGAAATCGTAAAAAGCAAAAGACGACTAATTTTATTTCTCTATGGGTACTTGACCGCAAATAAATTGTTTTAGTTTTATTCTGACACTTAAGACTAAAATTTAATAAAATATATTTTTGTCAGCAAAAGTGTTTAGGTTTAATTGTATTCGGAATGTCATATATTTAATATTTACAAGTAGCAGTTAGTTTCGGTTAACACGAAAGTAACAAAAACAAGTAAATAGATTAACCAATTGCCAACCACAATTATTTTAAATAACGACAGTGCAAATTAAATTTTTTATCGAAAAATGTGAAAAAATTATAAAGGACAACCACCTGTAAGAAACACCCGGTATAGAAGCTACTTTAAGACCCAATCACATAATAAAAACTTCTTTGCACTTGTTCACGAAAATATGACTTTTAAATTATTAACTGATATAAAAAAAAATTCTGCCAATTGTTCCGAATAGTTTAAAAAGTTTTAAGACCAAATTGTTTTTCTGAAAAAAAGGTCTATATTTAATTTAAATTTAAATTTTATATGCTATAAATAATATATTTGATATTTTTGTTTGTTTATATCAAAATATAGTTTTTGTTTGAATCCCAGTTAAATTACTGACTACCAGTATTGTTGTTTTATTTTATTTCGAGCTTAAAAATAACAGATTTAGTATTTTTTTATCAGCAACAGCATGCACAACACAACCACGTTAAAAAATGTATACACGGTAAGTTAAATCAAAAGGTTTACAGGTAATGCGTGGAAAGATGACGAACTAGGTAGGTGTAGAACTCTAACAGTTAGAAAATAGACAAAGAATGTCAGCATGTATGTACATTGGGGTGGTGTGTTTTTCGGTCTTATCGTAGAATTTTGTTTAAAATTCCTCTATAAAAATTCCCCGCAAGTTCCAACCCTTAATATTACCAATAAGTACCCGTCCAAAGCGTGTGAAGATTTTTCACATATAAATCACGTGAACTTTGTACTTTTTGTTTAAGTTTTATAGCTTAGCAGAATTTTAGGTTATCGTTTTGCCCAAAGACGATTTTTGAGAATTCAATGCTCTACAAAAGTGTCCATTGCGGCAAAGTCGTAAGTTACACTGGCGAGGACGCACGGGTCCCTAAATCTAATTTTTTACAAAATTCTTGTTTTTATGTCATTTTCCAAAAACAAGACATTACTAACTCAACTAGGGGTCCTTAACAAAATGGATTCAATGAAAGATTAATGAAGGAAAAAAAACAGTAAACAAATGTAATAACAAAACAAAAACTACGAACATAAAGAAGACTTAACAAGACCAAACAATTATGACTATTTTGTATGTTAATGGAACTTTAAAAAGATCTGTAAAATTGTCAACAAGTACAACCTCAAAACAGCATTTAAATACCAGACCACTTTGAGGACCACTCTGACAAAGATGAGACTGGACAACAACACCTCAAATAACAACTGTGTTTGCCAGATTCCCTAAGGATGTGGTAAAGTAGAGGTTGGGGACGCAAAAAGACAACTAGTCGTTAGAATAGGAGAACATGAAAAACATATGTAGCAAGGTGAGATTGGGGGTGACCAAACATGCTTGGTCAAAACATCACCAAATACAGTGGTAGAAGGCCGAAATTATTCTCAGAAAAGAACACTGGAAAAAGAGGAAATTTGAAGCAGCCGCTGTAATTTTAAACAACAAAAACGTATTTAGCAAACCTATTATCGCCAAACTAAATATCTGGCGGTCGTTGCTAAACCGCAAGAAATCGGTTAAGCTTCAGTGAACAACGGAGACCATCCAAAACGTTACGTGTATTAGTAAAAACATAAAATTACCATGGAAGTCCAAGAAAGTAAAATTATTGAAAACATATCATTCTCCACCACCATCAAAAACATCAACAATATTTTGCAACACCCTGAATACGTGCCCTACTCAATTGCAAATAAAAACAAATCTATTTTAATGGTATAAAACTAAACAATTTATATGAATGAAATCAAAAAAAAAAAAAAAAACTAAAAGTGGGTGCATACTTATAAAACCAAAACCTTATTTTTAGTAACTGGATTGTTTATTTTACCAATATAAACCAGTATTTATTATTAAACTACAGGGGCGCAAGTAGGCGGTAGGTGGCTAAAGGGGCTTAATTCACCCAAGAAGGCGATGAGCTCCCTCAAATTATTTGGTATTTAAAATAATATTAGTTTTTTTTAATATGGTCAAAAAACTGGGCCAAGCTCCCCAAAAACCAGTAGCTAGTTGCGCCACTGTCATTTATTTTAAAAACACATAACTATAGTTTATAAGTTTAGCCAGAGTAAAAAATCATATTTATAAAATTAAAAACACTATTTTATAATGACAGGTTTTAAGCTGCGTATTTGTAACGAAAAAACCTTATGAGTTAATTATTTTGAACATACTTCGAAATATTTGAAATATTTAAGCAGGATAATTAAAATATATTTCATAACTTTAACCAAAGGATAAGGGTTAACTGGTAGTATACAAACCGCAATCACAGAATGCCAACAACCATTATTATATCTGTAAGGTACGCCCTTGGCAAATACAAGTAAAACCACTTATTAGGTCTGATATTTGCTGCAAGGAGTTTAAGTATAAACCAAGACGCTCGAATTGGCTATATTACATTTTAGCAATAACAGTAAAATCTAAGAGACCAAAAGCAGGAATTGAATTTTCGAGATTTCAAAGGAATAGCAGAGAATTGAAAATTAATCAAATTTTAAGTTATATAACGACTGCTTTCGTGCACCAACTAGAACACTAAAGTTTAATTATGGTTTCGACAATCCATTTAAATGTTAAAAATAAAAAAATCATGCCAATTAATTATAGGTAGGTGTGTATATGTTTTAAATGTAAGGAAATATTCTGGTGTAGAAATTAGAAAAAAATATATATTTTTTTTATTTTTTTCCAAATTTTTAAGGTTAACTATTTAGAAATATGCCCGCATAAGGGTTTTTAAAAATTCAAATTATTTTGCCACAAATTATCAGAACACTTGTGATTTTGCTGACGCGACATCCAAATTGGCTCGACCAGAACTAATCGAACAACCGCTCTAAGATACGAGAATCCAGCGCCTCAGAAATGTTTGTTTGAAAAAAAACGAGGATTTTTTTCGATATCGAGATAGGCCCGATGTATAAGGCAGGATTGGCAAATTAAATAAAACCAAGACCCTCTTAATATAAATGCTTATTTTAATTTGCTATTAGGAATAGGTAAACGATTTTATAATAATATATATATATATATATTTTTTTTATTTTATTATTTAAAATTGCATAACATAAACAAAATACGAATGGACACTTTTAAACAATTATAAAGAATCAAAGTTTTAAATAAATATTTTTATTATCTCTATTAAACTAAAATATTTATTAAACATTTTTGAATTAAAATGTAGGTCTTTAATGCGTACTTAAGCAGATTTTTACCTAGGAGTTAATCATATTTTATAGGGTGGCGAACTACAAACGCCTCGGTCTCTAACAAAAAAGGTACTATTTTTACAAAGGTATCTACATAAGTGTGTTAGAAGCATCATTTTATTTTTATTTTTAAAGTATAAAATATTCTTTATTAAAGGGTTTATATAAAAAAAAAATCAGAACACCCTGTATAATAGTCCTTTTTTAAATTGTAGAAATAAAATTAAAGTTGAAATTTTTAGCGAATTCTGTACCAATAGTGCACGGTTTTTAAGGTATTTAGGATTTTTAAAACATTCATGACAAAAACAAAATTTTAATATATTTCTCCTTACTTACACTTTGCATTGTATAATATTTTGCATTGCTAGTATATCACCTACATTTTTATTTTTTGCTAATAATTATATTTAAAAGGAACACCCAGTATATAATTTCATTTTTGTATTTTAACAAAGTGGTCTTTTATAGGGTTTTTATCCCTAAAATTCAATTATGAAACAATATACAGGATATAATATTATATTATATCAGTATTCACCTTAAGACGACCGTACCGTATTTTGTAATTTGACATGATGTATTTTTTCTATAGATTTTTATAGATAACCTACATTTAGATCTGCAGTGGCAAGAAGCATATTTCGGATTTTTATGACCTCGCGCAGTAAACAAATGAATGGGTGGACGAACATGCGCACTTAAAAGCCGTGGCAAAATACAAAAACCGGCACCCCGAACCCTTCGTCCGCGGTCTGACCGTGACGCTCATTAGCTACCGTACTTCGAACAGAAAACCAGGACGCTGTCGACAAATTCTTTTCGATATTGCGGATAAATTGTTTGGCACCAGGTGCGTTTACCCTTGACTGGCTTGCGCACAAACCGGTTTTTTGCCCATGAAATGTAACTTTTGTTTCGCGCAGGTTATAACATTGGCAATCCATCGAGATCAGTGGATTTTTAAACCTTTTGTAACAATTGTAGAGTAAGCGATTTGACAATTTTTACTTCCTAGGTATATTTTTATTTTCTTATCAAATTGTATTTTCATTATTTTAAACCCAAAAAATCTTTGCACTTTCCCTGTATAGATATGGTCTCCTTATAAACAGCATTCAGATCAGCCAGGTGCATTCAAGGTTACCACGACAACTACCTTAGCTGCGACACCTGCTGCGATTGTTACAAAAGGTTCAAAAATTCTATAAAAAATACATCATGTCAAATTTTTCATATTGTCGTACATTATTTAAATGGTAAAGTTGGGTTTAAATTGTTATAATTTGATAAATATTGTTATACAGTTATTTTCGTTTTTTTAAATTTATTTAATGCAAAATAGTTTTTTCTAAACTATCAAAAAAATTGCGGTTTAAAAAGTTCTAACCAAAATTCGAGGATTTTGTTTTGATTGATTGTTTTGATACATGTGCTTCCATACGACCTGGTCTAATTGTAAAATGTCGCTCTTGACAAAGATTTTATAAAAAATAGGACATTTCTTTTCGACCCTGTAGAATAAAAACAAGAAAAACTTTACTTAAATTGAATAAGCCATCTTTTTTAAAAAGCTTTCCTAGAGAACGGTAAAAATCCAATTTAAATAATGCATATTATGAAAAGAATATTCAAAATTTACCAAAAAAAACTAGTTGCCGTTGAATTAAGCAGCAGTTTATTAGGAAAAAAGCACATTGTATTTTTAAAGAGACCAGTCTCGTGAATAACTGAGGTAAGTTATTAATATTTTTTAATACATTTTCGTTTTTAGAATAATGATATAAATTTTACTGGATGGTCTTTTTGTTAGGTACACGCCTGGAAAGAATGGGACCGCTTCGGTCCTGGTCCCGGGGTATACGAGCTGGCCTTGTTCAGCCCTATTGACCCCTATGAACTAGCCGGTCGCCTGAAACAAAATAAAAGGAAAATCCCCTCAAAAAACCCAAAAAATTCTAATTAAAAACGACGTTTCGGTGGCAAGTCTGCCACCGTTGTCTGAATTAAAAGAAAGGTATTAAATAAAAATAAAAATTAACTAATATTTAAATTAGAAATGATTAAATTTTATGCTTTTAAAATCTACCTATATATACTATATATAATAGTACCTAAAGTGTGTATAAATTTATTAATGCTTTAAAGGACCTGTTAAATTAAGAAAAAAAATGTATTTAATTTGTAAAACTTAAATATCCAAATAATAAAACGTATAACGTTAGAGATCAAATAATATACCAGAATTGCGTACTGTAATTAAAAGGAGTTCTAATTGAGTTTTTGCGTGTGGATTACTTTATAACAAGTGGACACGGCAGAAAAAGATTTAAGAAGAAAGTCACATGTATTTTGTAACATAAATGGCTATATGATGATCACATCTATAAATAAAAAAATCTTGGAAAAACTTTTGTTTTTATCTTATATCTTTATTGCTGTTAAAGACAAGATTGGAAAATAAATAATATACTGTGTCCACGAATGCAGGTAATTGTACTTATATTTTTTTTTATTTTTAGTAATTCAATAAAAATATATTTTGTATTCTTTATAAACATTTTCTTTTTGTCTGAATTGTCTAAATCTATATTAAATATTATTTTTTAACGTAATAAGATTACTTTTTAATAGTATTTGATTAACAACCAATTATGCAAAGTAGTAAAAAAGTGTAAAACATATTTTTCTAATCGGTTATGAATTCTTGGGAAAATTAGGTGTAAACCAAAATAAATATTTTTTACAAAAAGAAACGAAAAGTTAAATTTTCATTTTTTAATGCTTTTTAAATAACTATTTGAAAAAATAATTATACCGATTTTTTGATTTACCAAAAACACATTTTAAAAATATTAAATCACCCTAAATGATATACACAGGCTGTTAGGAAGTCGTGAGTCACCATTAGAATCTCGGAGAAGAGATACAGGGTTGCTTAAATTAGGACAGTTGCGCATTTTTATGCTTACAGTTTTTCATCCCAGTCGTCAGACAGTTTTGACAGTTTAAATCCTTTGGCAAACAAACATGTTGAAGTAAAGTATTATGTAAGATTTGGCTTTGAAAATGAAAAAATGAAAAAAAAATTAGGCTTCAATTCGTTAACTTTTGGTGCCTGTGCCACTATAATTTAAACTTTATAGCCCACTATTGCTTTTACTCAGAGTTGGGTCGAATACTGAAAATCAGTATTTGAATACGAATACGAATACCGGAAAAGGCAAGTATTCGAATATCGAGTATTTAAACACTTGGAAGAAAAAAAGTATTTGAATATTCGGTATTTTAGACATGACAATTTTGGTATTCAAAAACTCAAAACTCGGGTAAAAAAGTATTCGTCGAATACTTCAAAAGTTCTCGAATACAGAATTACAGAATCGAAAATACTCACCCAAAAAAAATATTCTGCCGAATACCGAATACCAAACACACAAATGTATTCGAATACTATTTAAATACCAGCAAAATGTATTCTGAATACTATTCAGAATACTGAGTATTCGAATACGACCCAACTCTGCTTCTACCTATGTTAGGAGCATGCATTGACAAACTTTCAGCTTTTACAAAATAACGTAGTTCTGCCGCTAATGGGCTCTTGGCGTAATATTTTAGATACAAAAATGTTATTAAATCACTAACGATGTCAAATTGTAATGTTATGTGACATTAGCAGATTTTTTAGCAAGGACTTTAACCACATGTGCTTTAACCCTTAGGTTAGAGTTGACAGGACATTGTAAGAGCGGCTCTAATAGAAACCGAATCTTAAGGAGAATATATTGACATTTAAACTTTTATAGGGTATGTATTATATTCAAATCTTGCTATGCCTAGACAATATTAACGTCAAGAACATTTCGTCAAAGAAACTGTATACATAAGAGAAAATTCCAAATTGCAGCGTCTGCGGTTTAGTAAATGGCTTGCTACGCTATGCATAGTTGTTTCTCAATTGTTCGATTTCCGGAGAACAGTCTAGATAACAATATGGCGACTATTTTAATCAAGGTACAGATGTTCAATATCTGGAATACGATATTTATTAAACCAGTATTTAGTATTTCATTTACAATTTTGCCTAATGTATGTCAAGACAAAGCCTTTTAAGTTCAAAAAATTCTCATATTATAGATAATAAAATTTAATTTAAAATTGTTAAAAATTTTAGCTCTTAAAACCTTTGTCTTTAATTTAAAAAATCTTTTAATTATTAAATAATAATTAATTTTTGTTTAGTTGTGTATACTATTTTAATCAAAAATATTTTTTTTTAAGAAAAGATGGCAAGGGTCAAACTAACTTCAATAATTTTAACTTTTATATACAACCCTAAGATAAATGTCCTTTGAGTTGTATTAAACTAAAGAAAGAATGTATTACATTCAATATAGGGGTCTTTGTTTATTTTTAACTAAATTTTTAAGATTCTACACTTAAACAAGACCGCATAATATGAGGATATTATGCGGTCTTGTTTATTTACAAAAAAAAAACTTTTGACATTTTTTAAACGCTTTTTAACGGAAAAAGGCTTAAAAGCAATTAAAACAGCAAAAATATCAGTATATAAAATTAATTACTTTTTTAATTCCTTTTGTTACACACATTTTGGATATTGTTAAAAATAAAAATACCCACATTCCTTTTAAGTAAAATTTAAATATTTTTACAAACCTCGTAAACAAATTAAAATATTTAATAGTTAAGAATTTTACGTTTAAGATAATGTGGAACTTTTTATAAAGTAAAACTACTTTTCTACCAATCCAGATATTTGACAAAATGTGGTACACTTCTTATATAGGGTTTACCAATAAGAGCGTCAGAACTTTAAAACGTTACTCTACCAACATTGCTTATGTCTACAACGTGTAAAAATTATTAAAAATTAAATAAATTAAATTAAATTAATAAAATTTGTTATCAGAATGCGGGTTATTTCGAGAAATGGTAATGTAAACTGGCCCCCAAGGTCATTCAATATCATACCCTTGGATTATTTTATGTGAAGAATAAGACACAAACAATGTGTGACCTCAAACAGAACATTTTAAGCACAATTACATATTTACCGGGTGATATAATTAAAAAAGGAATCAGAAATTGGGCCACAAAAATCCATCTAACTAAACAAAGTAAAAGAGGATATTTAAACAATATTATTTTTAAAACTTAATGCTATAAATTTCTTTTTTCAATAAAATAAAAATAACTTACGTGTTACTTGTAGTTATTAGTTAGTGGCATTTTAAAGCTCTGGTGCCCTTATTGGGAAACTTTTATTACATTTTCCTATAGAATATTTTAAAACAACTCTACCAGTCGCGTTTATACATTATTATTTCTAATTATTTAAAAAAAAAAATTTCTGTTAATATTTTTCGTACGACGAACGGTTGCAAAATCGCTAAAATCTGATACGGTGTTATATTTTAAAGTAAGTTTTTTGACTATGTAAGAGCTTTGTTAAGTATTTCATACTTTATTTGTTTTCTGGGAAATTAAATTTAAACAAAATAATATTTGGCTTTTGTCCAGAATAAAATTAAAAATTTATTTAACATTTTACGAAAATTAAAACTTTTATACATTATGAAGAACTATTCTGCTCTTACACAATATAATAAAAGTTCTTATTACTTTAAAAGAAATAAAATAATGAAATATTAAATATTAAGTTACTTACAATACATATAGATAGAAACCTTTGTATTGTAAGTAACTTAATATCAAATATTTCATTGTTTTATTTCTTTTAAAGTAATAAGAACTTTATTATATTGTGTAAGGGCAGAATAGTTCTTCATAATATATAAAAGTTTTAATTTTCTTTAAATGTTAAATAAATTTTTAATTTTATTCTGAAGAAGCTTAAGCTTAAGAAAATAACGTTTTAATTAAATTTAAGTTATATTAAGTATTAGACCTTACTTTATTTAAAATTAAAAAATAATAATTTTATACAAAACACCATATAGATTTTAGCGATTTTGCCTTGTAGGTGGTACCTTCTATTTTTTTTGGGCATTTGTTTTTAAACATCCCATATAGGTATATAAATAAACATGTGGTGGATACTCCCAAAATTAACTGCAATTATTTTTTTAGAAACGGCATGACAATTTAAAATTTGGTATAGAGGTACAGGTAGATAAAACTCTTACGTGACAGTACACAATTTAATGAAATTAAATCTGTTCAATGTTTGTCCGCGTCGCTGTTAATAATTCTGGTTTTCTTTGGTCAGGACTAATTAGAATTAAAGTATTGACATATTGAATTATTTAAAATTAGTACATTGTCTTTCAGTGGCGTTGCGTAACCAAAATGAGGCGTAGGCAAAATTGTATCCGCGAGGCCCTTTAGGCGTAGGCCAAGTTATTAGCGAGGCCTATTTTGTTGTCTGTGAAACAAACTTAAAAAGCAAAAAATAGTCCTCCCTCCTTTAACACACTACTTTCTGACTTTTTCATGTGATGTAATTTACAACTTATGCGAGGCCCCTGTCATGATAGTAGCACAAATTTAAACTTTTGAGTTAGGTTTGAATAACGGTTTTTGCGTTAAAAAATAGAAACCATTTTTTTGGCGGTAATTTTGTAATTCTTATATCAAATTCTGCAGTAACAAACACCTATTTTTTGATAATTATTTTTCAGTTAGGTAGGTATTTGACCTACCGACTATGCCGTAAAATGGTTTTTATTCATTTACGCTAAAACCGTACACCAAATAAAAAAGTCAGGAGATCAAATTTGTCCCAGACTAAATGGGAATTTTAAAAATATAAGAAAAAGAAAGCAGTGACGTATCTTCTTTTTTTATATTTATTCTAAATCCCCATGGATGACACTAGTAAAAATTTATTTTTTCTTGTATGTCAAAAAATGTCTTCGGATGAATAGAAGATGTTTTTTAATTAAAAAAATAGCCTAATTGGTATAAAACTAATTATAGAATAACGATAATTTTTTAAAATTTTTACCACTCTGTAGTTCAAAAACTAAGAGTTTTATGACATATGTGCATAAAAAGTATTTTTCTTATTTTTGTTGTAAAATCACCCCTTAAGTTTGTCGGTTAAGTTACTGGACACCGTGTATAAATTCTTTTAATAATTTACTTGGTTTTTTAAGTAATCTTGAAAATTTTTAAAATTTTGATAACATTATAAAGTCAGTGGGGGACATTTAACTTAACACTTTTGGTTATACCGGAAGTTATTGTCAACTACCGTATTTAAACAGGAACACCCTAAATATTAATTATTTTTTAGATTCCGCGTAAAATTTTAACATAATTTATGCGTTAAATTCTAAACACAAATAATGCATAATGTTTTATAACTTAGTCCAACCGTTTTTTACTTATTTTAAATTGTATGTCAAAAATGACGTTTGCAAGCCATTACATAACCATCAGTTTCTTCTAAACAAAAGCCTTTATTATGAGTTGAGGTTGGGTTCCTTGTAGAAAAGAACTTCTTTAGTAGACTGTATCGGTATTTTTACAATTAATAAATACAGAGTGGTCAAAAAAATAGTTGAAAATAATCTCGACAAAAACCTTAAAAGTCATTTTTTTTAAATGGAAACCCCGTATCTTTTATTACCTTTTCCTATAAGGCTTTAAAAATAAGGATTAGGTTGTAGAAGGATGTCTATTTCAAAAATTTATAGTTTTCGAAATATTAACGATTTAATAATTATCTATTCTAATAATGCATTTAAGTACGGGTAGGAAGGGGTAGTTAGCTGTGACGCCGCATTTTGTATTCAAGGCCAACTAGAAGCAAAACTAAGCCGTGTTTAAAAGCATTGTTAGAATAGAAAAATATTAAATTGTTAATATTTTGAAAACTATAAATTCTTGAAATAGACATCCTGATACAAACTGGGGTTTTCATTAAAAAAAATGACTTTTAGGGTTTTTGTCGCAATAATTTTTAACAAATGTTTTTGACCACTTTATATTTATAAATTGTAAAAATACCTATACAGTCTGCTAAAGTAGTCCTTTCTGTACGAGAAATCTAGCCCCTACTCATATTAAAGGCTTTTGTTCAGAAGAAATTGATGGTTAAGTAATGGGCTGCAAACGTCATTTTTGACATAAAATTAAAATAAGTCAAAAACGGTTTGACTTAGGTAAATAACATTATTTATAAATTAGGTTTAGAATTTTAGGCAGAATCTAAAAAATAAGAAATATATAGGGTATTCGATTTAAAATAAGAAAGTTGACATTAACTTCCGGTATAACCGGAAGTGGTAGAGCTGTCAAAATATTTTAGTTGTATGTCCCCCACTGACTTCATATTATTACCAAATTTTCAAAATGTTCCAAAGCTTACTCTTCGAGAAATCGATCGCGGCAGTTCCCGGTGAGACTCATAAAAATTATAAAACCAAACCCTTATACGACAACACGGGGTTGCCAATGACCCCACCGAATAATATTTTAGACATATTACTTGCAAAAGTTGTCTTTTAATATTGCTGCTACACCTACCTTTGTAGCTTGGCTGTTACTATTACCACAGCAAATACCGTATGCCGCAGAAGTTCATTGCCTGAATTATGGGTGTTTGGGATCGCCGGCGACATATGTTGTAAATTGCGTAATAAAAAGACACGTATATTAAAAAGAATATTGAAGTTAACCAGAACTAAGAGATTAATAGACGACATTAAGAAAGTAATAAGTATATTGACAATAATAATTATAGCAGTGCCGTATTAAACATTAGGCTGACAAGGCTACAGCCTAGGGCGCCATGAAAAAATAAACGCCAGACAGGGGAGTAATAGGCGCTAGACAGGGGAGTTTTAAATAAAGTTTTGGTCGGGTGGGGATTTTTGGTGACAAATTTCTCTGTGAATAAGGTGCTTTGGAATGAAATGGCGCGAAAGGAGGGAATGACCATTTTTTGGTCATTAAATTTTATTTTGGGGTGGTAAAGTACGGCGCCTGGCACCTAAAATAGGCGCGATGGAGAAAAGAACTTTTTTGCTCTTCAAAAATTTTTTTCGTGACGCTCCGGGAATTCTAGCTTTGGGCGCCTCAAACAGTTAATATGGCCCTGAATAACAGTGATATTCTTTCAATACATGATCAGTAAAGAAAGTGAGGAAAGTGATACTGATAACATTCTTATGAAACCTATGAGGCTAACTTCATTCTGAATGTTTATTATTATTTTAAATGGCATCAGCCACCAAGGTTAGTTTATATTTATAAGGTTGCGACACATCCTCAACTTTTAGGCGGTTTGAGATCGGGGACGCAAGAAAGGGCACTTCACGGAGAAAAGTTTGCAAGACTTTCTACTAATACAATAAACTGTATATCTCCGGCACTGAACAACACGGCCGAAAATGGGAGATGTGACGTCATAACACGTCAAAGCAATATGGCCGAATGTCGCGACCGTATATAGTCCGACTTTGATCTGTCACGTCATCAAATAATCATGATTTCTGGCAAGTAAAGAAACAAAGGGAAATGAAACTGATCATGTTTCGAAAGAATACCACTTATTACGTAAATAATATCGGAAGTGAATCTGAAGAACAAGAAGAGAGAAAAGTGGGGGCAGTCGAAAGAGTGTATGAACCTACTAAGACTGAATACTGATAATGAAGTAAGGACCTCTTGCATATCTACAACAAAGGGATTTAGGGTAACAGTGGTTACAGATGGCACTCTAAACCTTTTTAAATTTACACGGACAGGCAAAAAATTTTTTTGCATATTTCTTAACCTAAAGGGATAAAAACTGAGTAGGAAGCTTATAACTCTCTTTTGACGACAACATGCTGCATAAGAGTTCTACCTAAACAAAAGAAAAACTAGGTAGAAATAAGATACACTTTTTAAAAGCCCAAAGATATACAAGACAGATGGATAAAACAAAATTAAAAGACTTATTGTTTTACTGCACACAAATAAAGACTTAAAGAGTAACTATGGGAATCTAACGAAAAGAAGCAAACATATTTTTTTTATAGAAAAAATCATTGGTTTAATTGCAAAGCAACCAACAAAAAGAAAGTAGTTAGGATTTTTGCTGTTTAAACTTTAAAACTAAACCAATAATTCTTCATGGGGTTATATGCGACCCATGTTCTTATTTATGTAAAAAAAACTAGATTGTCGTTAAAGGGCTAATAACTTTTTTTTTTGCAGATGCACCTCGCTGCAAAAAAGGATTTGAAGAAGTGCGAGTCGGTGTTTTACCCTATGAAACTATCATAGCTCAGTGTGCCGTTGACTCCATTCCGCCAGTGAATAAATTTTTTGGACTTACAATACGTCAAAAGATGTTCTTCCTGTCCAAGGCGCCAAAATTCAAAACAAGGGAAACGTATCAATTCTTCATTTTGCTCCTCATTCAGATAATATTAAAGCATTATCCTGCTGGGCTGAAAATGACGTAGGCAGACAGGAAACTCCTTGTTTTCTTTATGTTGTTCCAGCAGGTAAGTTTTCAGTGTAGTACATATTTAACTTATAATATTAATGTTACTGGTGCGACATACATACAAATTCCTTGTTATTAAATTCGTATTTTTTTTAAGTTGTTTTTTAAATCGCACATTTTTTATTCATGTTCTAGGGAATCGATACAAGCATAGATAATTGATAAGGGTTATCTAAAAATGTCTGAGATTTAATAGAAAAATAATGATCTCGTAACAAATGTGTCGTCGTTTATAAGCTGATATGTTTATTTATTATAAATTTAAATAAAAATTAAAATCTTTTTAATTTATATAGTTACAAATATATTTTTCTATGAGACTTAACTTTAAATGGTTTTTATATTTTTTAAAACTTTTAAATGTTTTATATTTACTTATCTTAACATGACCTACCCCTTATTTGCTTGGATACAGTGTGTCCATTTTATTGCCAAAAACTTTAGAACAAATAACAAATTTGTTTTCCGGACTCTTATTTTATTTAATGTATGGTTTTCAAATGAATAAATAAATACCATTTTTTAATATAACTAAATCTTAATCTCATTTAAGAATTATTATCAAAGGTGATTCTTTACCGCAGAACTTAATATTAGGTATCTATAAGAAATAACCATGCCGAAAAATGATTTTCATTTATTTACTTTATTTACGCAAAAATCGTATGTCAAATAAAAAAATTTAACATTAAATTTGTTTTAAACCTAATTAAAATAATAATAAAAAACTTATATTGTGGAAAAATGCAGTGGCGTAAAATTACTTTCTTAAAAAAAAAAAAACATTTACCTTAACCCTCTCGTGGACGACACTAGTAAAAATATTGGTTTTCTTGTATGCCAAAAAATGTTTTTGAATAGATAGAAGCCATTCTCCAACTTGGTATAGAAGTAATTATAAAAAAACTTTCTTTTATAAGACCCGTAGTTCAAAAACCAAAACATTTAGGACATACTAGTTTCATATAAAGTTTTGTTCTTAATTTTTATTGCAGAATTGGCCTTTAAAGTTTGTCGAATAAGTTGTGAAACAATTTGTATAATAATTTATTACACTAAAAATAGAAGTTAAAATAACAATAAATACGTACCAGCCAACACACCTTTATTTAAATTAAAATTTTAACCTATTTTTTTGACCTAATATACGTTATTTTGTTCATGTGATTAATGTTATAAACTCGGCTCCTAGTCCCAGAGCTGGTGAACCCTCCGGGTAACGGTAGACCTGTAAGGCTAGAAATTTGTGTAATGATGAGTCATAGGATGCTAGTCAAAGTTTAAAAAAATTATAAAAACAAAAAAACTTGGAGCTGTTTAAATGTTTTTTAGGATTTAGTTCATTCATAGTAAGGTTTGAAAAAAAATTACAAGCGTTTTCGATGAGCACAGACGAACTGAATGGTGTGGCTGATTTGGATGTCCATATTTCCAAAACTAATAAAGTTAAATGTACCTAATGTGCTATTTGCCTAAAGCTTTTAAAGATATTTTTAATGGTATTATACAACATGCCTCAATTAAAAAAAAAAAAAAAAAAACTTTTTTTTCCACCCTGTATATTATCACTAGTATTATGGTTAATAAGATCTTGTAAAGGGCTATAAGAAAACAAAACATTAGGTACATCTTACTGTATTAGTTTTGAAAATATGGCTATCCATCAATTTATGCAATGTAACAGTAAACGCGACATCAACTGAACCAAGCAGTCAAGTTACTTTTGATTTTGTCCTTATTTCTCTTAGTTAATGTGCCACTAGTTTTAAAATTTGACAGTTTGTAAATAAATTTAATGGAAATTATTAAAAATTAATAGTAATAATTAATTAAAAAGGAATTAATACTGTTTTAGTATTACTTCTACAAAAGGTAAGTAGGTGCATATAATATCTAAAGTTAAATAATGAATGCATAGTTATAAAAAGGATACTTGTATCTTAAAAAATAAGAAGTCTATGATTTTTTGTTGCAATATAATGGCTGTGCTGCAAAAATGAAAATTAATAGGTTTAGATAAATAAAACATGTATAAAATGGTGTTTGGGAAGTTTTATACGGTGATGGTATGTAACACATGCATAAAGTGTCGTTTTTTGACTCATGGGACTGCTGCACTCGCCTAACGGCTCGTGCTGTTAAACTTCCCATTCGTGGAAAAAGTATCACTTTATGCACTTGTTACATAAATTACTATTATTTAAATTAAAACCATTAGTTATTTTTAAATATACCTTTTTTATCTAAACGTTGAACATCATATTGTGAGGCTAATAAATGTTACGTTTATTTCATTTATTTTAAAATAGATCCCCTTTCCCTTTTTTATCTGTACCGCTGTGATAGACCTCGGGTTATTACGTATTCACTTCAATTAAGTTCTGAAAATGCTTTTGAAGCATATTCTTTTTGTAATAATAATATCTTGCCCCCAGATATTAAAGTCTATTGCCAGTGTGAATATTAAACTCAACTTTGTGAAAGAAGTTATTTTATGATTATTAGCGACCCAAAAGCGCCAGAGGGTAAATTAACTGAGCTCTTGCCAACACAAAATTACACGATTATTACTTTTTAAATCCGTTTATATTTATCCAGTCAGTTGGATATAGGGTTTAGAAAAAGGGACCGGATCTTTTAGGCATTAGTACTAATATTCCTTAAATGATATTTTATACAGTGATGTCAATTAGGAGTGTAACGAATGAAAGACTTTTTGACACGTTCTTTTAATATTATCTTCACTTGTATGTATGTACGTTTGTAGGACTGCGATTCAGCAGTAAAAAAGCCAAGCGGTCCTTAATTTTGTCTTAGTTTCAAATTATTCCCTTTTTGTTGCTCTCACACTATTGAGACGACGCAATTCGAAAGAAATAGTTGATTGCCGTCTTATTTGTATGACGCCTGTGGCTTCTTCTCAGCTGACCTTTACTATATGTATGTAGCTGCTCCTCTAACTGTCCGCCCTTTTTTGGAGATTAACAATAATAAATTGGTCATTTCATGTTATTATACGTACTTATATGTTTTAATGTTTAAAAAGAATTTTACATTTTGATATTTAAACGATGTTTTAAGGGGTGTTTTTAGAACTAGCACGTTGACAAAACAGTCTAATATCAAAATGAATCAAAACAAAAAATTTCGATTTTCTCAAAACTGTATTTTTGCGAATAGACTTTTTGCTTTTGCACGATAAAAGTTGCAAAAAATATGTTTGACAAAAATCGAACTTAAAAGTGGAAAATAAATATTTGGTTAAAAAAACTAATTAGTAACTCGGTTTTATTGCAGATTAAAGTAAAAACTAGAAACTAAATACAGGGTGTCCGGAAGTGTGAGGTCAAAAATGATAAAAGTACGAAGTGAGCTACAACAATGTTTTTATGTAAAAAAAGTTCTATCGAGCTTCGTTAAGGAGATATTGACCTTTAAAGTTAGACTAAAAATATGCTTATTTTAATTATAACTTTAAAACTATTGCCACAGTACTATAATGCTTCTTTTCAAAGGTAAACAGCTGTTCACTAAGTCGAAATTATATAGGATGACACAAGTTTTCTTTAACTTTATGTATGAATTTTTGACACAGGTGACAAATTTAACATTTTGCTTTTACATTTTGATTTTTTTATCTTTATCTACAAAAATATATATTTTCTTTTTAAATCTCATTTTAAATCCAGATATATTAACATTTTGTATGTAATTTTTTTTCGAGTAAATTCTTAAAAGGTTGTTGAATAATTAAAAATAGTGATTAAGGGCCTCTTTAAAATTATAATACAGATAAAGTATATTGTTTATAATTTTACCATATTTAATAGTTTTTTCAACACACTGGATTTTTTATTACATAGAAAATGCTGTTTTTTGGATTTAAAGTGCGATTTTATAAAAAATTTCAAGATCTCGATTCCATTAGAGTATCTTTTTGTATAAAAATAATAAAGGAATTAAACAGTCAAAGCAAAATGTATAATTTGTGACCTGTTTAAAAAATGCTTACATTAAAAGGAAAAAATGTCTTACTGTATAATTCCGGCTTACTAAACTGTCGTTTACCTATAAAAATCATTGGTACTGTAGTAAGAGTTTCAAATTTTTAATTGAAATAAGTTTTTTTATACCAATTTTGAATGTCAATATCTCCCTAACGAAGGGCGTAAGAATTTTTGGTAACTTTTTAGAAACTTAAAGGTTTTTGGGGCTTTGATCATGAATCTAAAAGATATGTTTTTGGCGAAAACGTTTTGTTCTCGGGATATCCATCATCAAAGTTGAAATAAAAACGAATCTAATTTTTACCACATCTCCATTGCTCCTTTTTGTATACAATTCTTAATTTAAAGTTAAAAGAGGATTGATTTTTGTCCTTTTAAAACACTGTTTCTCTATATATTTTACATTATTTTTGCATTAAATTGCATAGCTTCACTTTCAATTGTTTTCAGTCGCAGCAAGCTATGACGTTACCGTGTATGCATGGTTACAGCATTTTTAGAGTGAACTTTTGCTCTTTAATTGTTAAAAAGGTGTAAAATATTGTAATTTTAGCATTAAATTAAGCATTGTGTGCAAAAAGAAGGATAAAAATAGTGAAAATAGAATTAGTTTAAATTTAAACCCTAATAATGGATATCTCAAGAAACAAACGTTTTCGCCGCCCCTATCATTTTTGACCTCACTTTTCCGTACACTCAATTAAATTGGAAAAAATTGCCCTTTGAAACCACAACCACACAAAAACTTGAAAATATTTTTTAAATAATATTTAAATAAAAATAAACGAAAATTACTAGTATTAATTTAATAAAGAGTGTGTTTTTCATATATTGAGCTTCCGACGCTTTTTAACACTAGTTGGACTAGTATTTTTCGTTAACTATTGTTTAAGGATTATTTAAAAAACTGTTGTCTTCTTTTTAGTTCGATCTGCTTTAAAAGCGTACTAGATTGAATCCCATAAAATTCGACAAATTTTAGACAATTATTAGCTATTAAATAATCGCCTTCGTCGAATACTTTTTAAACTTTTTAGTGCTTTGTGACATTTATTTGTTTATTATATCTTGCTTGATATGAGTACTGCTAACCAAATATCGGGTAATTTCTGTAAATATAGTAATTGCAAATTTATCCGGACACCCAATTTTATTAGCTGTTTGACCATGTTGCAAGATCGTGTTTCCTTATTTGAGTCGCAATTTTATAAAAAAGAAAATGCAACAATAAAAACAAAATAAAATAAAACGTATCAAGTCGGCAGTTGCCGTAAATATCCTCAGCAGAGGTATTTATAACCTATTATTTGTGTAACGTTAGGCGCTCATTCACCAATAATACATCAAAACCGGAAGATGCAATATGGTAGCAAAAAGCTATCTTCTTCCGGTACAATCGTTACTCATTGATACTCGACATACCACGATCGAGTAATGCATGCGACTTTAGCTGCATGCAATATTTTTGGCAATTCTTGCCGCAGTGTTTTATGGCTTGTCAGGGAAGAATAAGTTTTTTTTTTTTCTAAGAACGCTTTAAATTTCAACGATTCTGGCGGCTATTGAATATTAGTGCATTCACCCTCCTGTAAAAAATTAATTTTTTTCATTTTTATAAAAAAATGGAAAAAGAAATAATGAGAAACACTGTTAAGAGATCTCAGGAGAATCATTAAAAAAGATCAGGTACTACATGTTTATAGTACATTTTTTTACTTACTTGCCTTACTTTAGCTTAGCGTTTTCATTGTTTTTTTTAAATTTAATTTATTAAACAAAAAAGCAGCGTCACATGGTTTCAAAAAGCAGGTACCCATCTAACGGCAAAATTTACCAAGCTCCAAAAGCAGGCTATTAGTCTGATAAATATTTGTCAGAGCTTGGTAAATACGGCCGTAGGTACTAACTGTGTCCGACGTCTCTTTACTCTAGTGATCCGGCGAAAACTGGTATTTCGTATAGTATACTTAAAAAAAATAGAATGTCGAGTCAATAAATATATTTTTCTTATTAAAAAAACTATTTATTTTTTTAGGAAACATAAAAATAAAACAATAAGAAATGTTGTTAAAAGTTTAAAAGTCTTATTAACCAGAGATAGAATCAGTTTTAAAATAGGATTATTTAAATTTGTGTAGTTTGTATTGCCGCAATTTAATATTCTCGGCAGAATAGGCAATACAATACTCAAATATACCGGGTGTCAAGTTATAAATTTACACCCCTTAACTTTTTAGTTTTTATTCTACAAAAAATATAAACTTGTTCGGCTAATTCTGTAGTTTCCGAATTAGTAATCAGATTTGAAATATCTCCTAATATAAACATGGTACGACAAAACATGTATTTTTTTCTTTAAATGGAGGATCCTATACAATATTTTGCCACTAAAAAGATCTTTTAAAAATCTTAAATAAAATACTACATTTTATTTGCGTACCTCAATTAGTTTCCGAAATATGGCCATGAAAATGTTTAATTTCCTTTAGAAACGTAATAAACGTACATTCCCCTAAAAAAGTTGTAATAACTAAATTATTTACAATATTGATAATAAATACATTTAGCATAAAACTGATACACATGACTGGGCTATATCTGTATCTTCCAACATAAATTATTTTTCTTTTAAGATATATGGGGGACGACAAATGTATGTTTTTTTAATGGAACACCCTGTATATTAAATCATCATTTTAAAGATAATTTAAACAGCTTTATAAATATACTATATTTTATGGTTTGGAAATATGGCCATAAATAAAATTATTGGGCAAATTTTTCCATACCTAATATAACCTACCTACATAATGAAATTTACACTAATTGAAGAGTTGAAATATCAAAGGTGGTAAGGGCCAAAAACAAGAAGCAGAGGTTTTTTAAAAAACTTTATTATTTTCACATTTTAAAAGCTACGGATCAACAAAATCTAAACACAAGATGTATTCTGACGCCAGTTAAGATGAACTACAAGCACATGGCTCTCTCTCTCTCTCAAGTTATTCTTCTTGGCACATAGCACCTTTCTATGGTATAAACTCATTTAAAAAAAGAAGGCACTTTGATATTTCAACGCCTCAATTGTTTAAATTTGGATGATCATATTTCCGAAACTAATAAACATAGACATATAAAATGTGCTCTTTTTTAAAGGTCTTTACAACATCTTTTAAATAGTTATAATATATACAGGGTCTTCCATTTAAAAAATCATATTTTTTGTCCTACCCTGTACATTTTAGGATATAATAATTGTTTTATTATTGGTTTAGATGCTACATAATTAACCAAACAAAAATGATTTATTTTGTACGTTAAAAAATAAAAAACTGAAGATGAGTATATTTATAACTTAACACCCGGTACATATATAATTTTTTTAAGCCATAAAACATAGGTAACAAAAAATAGTTACGAGGCTTCTCAGTAATCAGAGGATCATTAAAAAAAAATGGCTGCAGTAGAAGTCTCTACCGAAGTGTCTAAAAATTATGCCTTTGCATTTAAAATACATATATGGATGTACAGTTTTTTTTTAAATTATTTGTTAAAAAGTTAAAAAAAAACGAAATTTAATTAGGATGGTTTAACATAAATCCTTTTTAATAAACTAGCCCCTTTTTACAAGTTCTACGTGCTATTTTACAAATGATCCAGCTTTAAGAATACTCTGTATTTATATTCTTATTGGTTAACCAACAAAATAGTATCTATAAAATAAATTTTTATTTTTGTTTTCCATTAAAAAATATTATGCCGTTTAGGCATAGTTTAGGTTTATTTAAAGTGGGGTTTGGAGTTAGTTGGAGGTAGTAACTCATTTTGTTAAAAAAATTGTAGTCAGTCTTTTTACCTAACTTTTCTAACAAACAACAACACCAAACAATTATTAGTTTAAATAATTGTTCGGTTTACGACTTGTGACATTTTTAATAAAAAATATTTTGCCCAAAAAAGCCATGTAAAAAAAAGCACATTTATTTAATAATTTATTTGTTTTGCCAAGTTATTAAATGTGTTTTTTCCTGGATGCCCAGTTCTTCTGTTTATCCTATTGGGGTTTTTCCTTCTTGTTTAGCATCTAATCATTCTTTTTTTATTCTATTTAAGAAAGCAGGGTATAAATAAGGCAAAATAATTACTTTATTTAACGGATGTTTTGATTTTCCTAAATAATTTTAATATCTTCCAGGATCGTTAATAGGAGATTTATCCAGTGCCGTATTATCCATTAGGATGACTAGGCTACAGCCTAGGGCGCCATGAAAAAATAGGCACCAGACAGGGGAGTAATAGGCGCTAGAGAGGGCGTTTTTAAAAAGTTTAGGCAGTAAGGCGTCTGGCACTCAAAATATTCGCTACGGAGGAAAAGACCTTTTTCTTGCTCTTCAAAAATTTTTTGGGGGAAAATAGGCGCTTTGGGAATTCTAGCCTAGGGCGCCCCAAACATTTAATACGGCCCTGGATTTATCGCACATATTTCTTTTCAAAAAAACAAATAGTACTTTTCTACACTTTCCCAAAATTAAAATATAGTTTAAAATTACCTTTTAGTTTAAAAATAAAATCATTGCCCTAAGTTTTTTTCTTGCGTAAATTAATAATAACCAATTCTGGGCATTGTTCATAATTCCTACTTTTTTTTTTGTATCAGGTATTTCTGTTAATACCCAACCTTTGGTTATCAGAGGTAGAATTGCCGTCCTGTGTAAACAGTGTACGTAAGAGAAAAAGTAACCAGGTATACAGGGTGTTCGGAAAATGCGTTAGGAAAGGTGTCATTCTGCAATGAAAAATAATGTTAGTAATTCTTTTGAGTAAACATAGTAATTGCAAATTTATCCGGACCACCCAATTTTATTAGCTGTTTGACCATGTTGCAAGATCGTGTTTCTTATTTGAGTCGCAATTTTATAAAAAGAAAATGCAACAATAAAAACAAAATAAAATAAAACGTACTCAAGTCGGCAGTTGCCGTAAATATCCTCAGCAGAGGTATTTATAACCTATTATTTGTGTAACGTTAGGCGCTCATTCACCAATAATACATCAAAACCGGAAGGTGCACATGGTAGCAAAAAGCTATCTTCTTCCGGTACACTCGTTACTCGGTGATACTCGACATACCACGATCGAGTAATGCATGCGACTTTAGCTGCATGTGCAATATTTTTTGGCAATTCTTGCCGCAGTGTTTTGTGGCTTCAGTCAGGGAAGAATAAGTTTTTTTTTTTTTTTCTAAGAACGCTTTAGAATTTCAACGATTCTGGCGGCTATTGAATATTAGTGCATTCACCCTCCTGTAAAAAAATTAATTTTTTCATTTTTATAAAAAAATGGAAAAAGAAATAATGAGAAACACTGTTAAGAGATCTCAGGAGAATCATTAAAAAAGATCATGTACTACATGTTTATAGTACATTTTTTTACTTACTTGCCTAAAATGTAGCTTAGCGTTTTCATTGTTTTTTTTAAATTTAATTTATTAAACAAAAAAGCAGCGTCACATGGTTTCAAAAGCAGGTACCCATCTAACGGCAAAATTTACCAAGCTCCAAAAAGCAGGCTATTAGCCTGATAAATATTTGTCAGAGCTTGGTAAATACGGCCGTAGGTACTAACTGTGTCCGACGTCTCTTTACTCTAGTGATTTGGCGGAAACTGGTATTTCGTATAGTAAGAAAAATGTTAATTTTATATAGTGGGTGCGCAAAAACTTGAAAAGCGTTATTTTTCTCCAAAAGTAAAATACCCTGACGAACTAATGAAGGCAAACGTTTTACAAGGATATCATTTTAGGGAGTTCTAACTGGTATTTATCATATTAAAAAATATATTTTATTATACCAAGTACTATAAAAGTCATTTAAGAAAAACCGATTTCCTGTGTCGTCCGTTAAGGGCACATATCTCTGTAAAGGGGGACTTTAAGAAAATACCTTCTAGGAAATGGTTACATTATATTTATTCTTGGACACCCTGTATAATGAATGTATTATTAAAAATATACAGGTTTTTAAGTAACTTAACCGACAAACTTTAAAGGGTGATTCTACATAGAAAATTAGGAAAAAAACTTCATATCATAATTGGGGTGTTAATTTTTTTAATATTGTTTTTTTACAATAACATTTTGACCAATTCAGATATTTTCCCCAAATTTAAGGGACGTCTACTATGCAATAAATGACATTTTTTGGCTCAAAAAAAGAAAAAATTACCAGTGTCGTACACAAGGGGTTTAAGGTAAATATTTTTAAAAATGGTACGCCATTGCATTTTTCTAAAATAACAATATTTTCCTAATCAATTTTAATATCTTCCAGGATCGTTAATAGGAGATTTGATATATCGCACATATTTCTATAAAACAAAATAGTACTTTTCTACATTTTCCCAAAATTAAAATATAGTTTAAAATTACCTTTTAGTTTAAAAATAAAAATAATGCCCTAAGTATTTTTGCGTAAATAAATAATAACCAATTCTGGGCATTGTTCATATAATTCCTAATTTTTAAGTTAATTTAGTTAATATATAAAAAAACGATTATCAGTATTTTTTATGTTTCTTTTTGTATCAGGTGTTTCTGTTAATACCCAACCTTTGGTTATCAGAGGCAGAATTGCCGTTCTGTGCAAACAGTGTACGTAAGAGAAAAAGTAACTAGGTATACAGGGTGTTCGGAAAATGCGTTAGGAATTTTTAAGGTGTCATTTTGCAATGAAAAATAATGTTGGTAAGTCTTTTGACAAAATTTCGAAATCTCCTTGGTTACCAAGTTACAGGGGTAAAAATTCAATTTTTTATTTTTGTCCTTTTGCCATATTGCATTTATTTTTAAACCAATCCAGTTGACATGATAAAAATACTTTTTTTAAATACCGGCAGAGGGCACTTTACCTGAAACTTAAAATTTATTTACATCATGACTCTTTTATTTTGACAGATATCGCATAGCTGTGTAGTTGTGTTTTTAGTGTATGTTCACCGATTAAATAATAATTACAATAAACTTAAAAGAAAAAATTAGCATAAAAAAAAAGCTTACTATAACTTAAATTTAAATTTTAAAATAACATTTTTATAATTACACTATTATAAAGAGGTAAAGTTTGTAACTTTGGTTGTTTGTTTGTAAGGGCTAATCTTCGAAAATACTGAACTGATTACAAAAATCTTTCATAATCAGAAAGCTACTTTAATCAACCTATATTTCAAATTTTATTATTATTTAAAAGAAAAATCAGAAATAAAACATAACTAACGCCCAACAAAGTGGGCACGGGTTGGCTAGTGATAAAATAATTGCAAGTTATAATTTGTTATTCGGGGAAGGTATATGAACCCAAGGCCCAAGTCACCATGCTTTGGGAGGCAGGAGGTATTAAGCTGTTTATATTTTAACACTTTTATTAAATAAATATGTCTCGCTTTGGAAAAAAGATAAATAATGTCCCCAGCAAGATTGGTATGCTTTATGTACAAGGTGCCTTCAAAATGGTTATAATTTTCAATTATATCAAACGTTTTTTTTTATATTTTTCAATTGTTAATTTTATGCAAAAACGAAAAAATATATTTTAACTACATTAATGACAGCTTAAAAATAAAAATGTGTTACCTTCAATTTTTTGAAAATTTGGAGCAAGATATTTTTATTTCTTTCGAGTCATGAATTAATGTTTCCACAATAAATAAATACACATTTTTAGAAAATGAAAATACTTTTAAGTAATTTCGCTTTACTTTTATTAAATTTCTAATTTACGCAAATATTAACAACCCCTCATTATGGAAATATGGCCAATGTATTTTATTAATTTGAAAAAAGCAACGCTGTATATTAAAAATGCAAATATTTTTGTGGAAATTTATTTTCTCACCAAGCGGGACTTTTTAAAAGATCCGTTTTTTTCGTTTACTTAATAGTTAGTTTTCTATTTAGTAGAAATTAAAAATCGCTGTATAATATTTTATTACTAAAATATTTGTCCTCTCTTTTATTTAATACACACTTTTATTACAAACTATTTTGATTTAATCAGTATTGTTTTTATTTAATATATCCTTTACAAGCCCAATTCTCTTGTTAATGGCAAATTGTGTCTGCTTCTGGTAATCTACATAACAGGAGTTAACTGCGTCCACAAAGCCACAAAGGGATAACAGCTAACCGAATATAAATTTACACCCAAATAGGCGTATTGGCACGTAGCGAGTAAAGCTTTTAGATCGCTGCGTCTTACAAGGATCCGCACTTAGACCATCCGTTCACTGACCGTTAAATTCGTCATTATTTACTGGAGACTTCATTGTGCTCTTGGTTTTCCCCAAGCTCGCTTGGCTTTTTCGGCAATTAAGTTTGTCTATGTTGTAAGATCTGTATTAATTGTTTATATAAAATGGACTACTGAAGGAAAAATACAGGGTTATTTTTTAAGTCAATATATTCCTCAATTGAAGATATGTTCTGTAGTTTGGCGGATTCATTTAATAGATGGTATTTATTTGGGTACACGCCAAAATAAAATTAAAAGTACTAAAAAACCAAAAAAATTTTAAACAAGTAAACAGATAATTAAAAATCGACGTTTAGGTGGCAAATCTGCCACCGTTGTCAAGATAAATGGAATAAAACTAATAAAAATAAAAACTTACCATTATTTAGGCTTTAAAATTCACAATTTTTCTGTTTTTTGGGATATTCTGAAAACTTTGACATTAAATGTCAAAACATGTTTGTTTGGTTATAGTGTCATAGTGACATAGATAACTGGTTGCTGGTGTAATGATTGTTTATTTTACAAAAAAGGTGAATAGTTAGTTAATTTTTAGTCTTTCTGAAGATACTTCAGTATCAAGCAAAGGCAACCAAGTGTTATTTAAAATTAACTGAAATTGATGCTACACAATTATCTTTATTTAATAATATATACGCACTTTCTTTGATTTTGCGTTTTTTAGAACAAGTTTCCTTTGCTAAAATGCTCGAAGCATCCCAGTTTATTCTCTGATTGTTATCAATTGTATATTGTACCCAAATAAATACCATCTAATATATTCCTCTTTACACAGTATAGAATGAAGAAAAAAATTAGAACAGTTTTTAAATAAAATTATGTTTAAAAACGTTTTGTTTCCGAAATATACTTGTAGGGTACTAAAGATTTAAGAAGAAAATGTCTTTTTATCATAACTTTCCTACTACGTCAGATATGTCTACAATATTTGGTACACTTCTTTTAACCATTACGTTACATATTTTGCTATATAAGTTTTTAAAAATATTTTACCAGTGCTGTTTGAACTAGCGAAATGAAAACCGCGCGTCTTACGAAAAAATATTAAGAAATCAAATTAACTAACTAACTAAGGTAAATAGACATTTAAAAATATTATTAATTTAAGGATAAAGCAATAGCGTACTATTTTTTTATCTTGAAAAAATTTAATTTAAATCTAGTTCGAACAGCACTGGTAGTGTTCTTAAAAAACTTTTACAGCAAAAACCTCGAAAACCCTGTATTTCGAAAACAAAGCAGTTTTTAACATAATTTTATTTGAAAAACGTCCTTTTTTGCATTCTATACTGTGATAAGAGAAATATGTCAACTCAAAAATAACCCTGTATAAATATAAAATAATATTTTTAACCGACTTAAAATCAAAGAGGAGGTCATATGTTCGACACCTATGTTTTTTAATTATGTATGTACACCGATTAGTCGGTCAATTGTGGACCGATTTAAAAAAAAAAAATATTTGAAAGGGTGCACTTTCGCGGTGGTCACTAGGGGTGTGCGTATATGGTTCGAAATAAACTGAATTGAATATTATTATTTTATTCGAAATTTAAATCAAATAATTTAAATTTCCGAATAATAGACGAATAATTCAAAAAACTTAAATAATTCACGAACAATGCGAATTATTTACTAATTATCAAAATATGAATGGATTCTCTGTTTCATCCAATTGAGATTTCATAACATAGGGCATCACAATATTCTACTACCCATAATACACTTTTTGATTAAAAATTAATTATTCAAAGAAGACAATTGACTAATTTTTATATATATTTATCTCAATCAGCAACAAAAAATCTAGATACTTTTAATACTATTATACTAGCAAAAGATCTTTGATCTTTTCAATTCATTGTACCTTTTATAATTTTTAATTTAACATGTAAAAAACATTACGAGAAAAAGGTTTATGCACACACACACACACTGATAACATAAATTCACTGGATTCAAAAGCCAAACCCTTGACTTAAGAACACCATTTGTAAACAACCGTTTCATTCAATAATTTAACATTCATCTAAATAAGAAAATTAAATTCTTGACCAAAAAATAATTTCAAGCAAGAGTAGATATAAGCTTAAGAATTTTGGCTCCAAAAAATATTTCAAATTGTTTTATTTATGTAATTAAATTTCATGGTTTAAATAAAATGTATATTATATGTTAAATTCATATTGAAATATGAAACAAAACAAATCATTAATTTACAATCCTCGAAAACTCGAAAAAAATTTGAATTATTCAAAATTTTTGGAATTATTCGATTTTTTTTAATTATTCAGAAATTTTCGAATAATTTGAATTTAAAAATAGTTCGATTCAAGTTTCGATTCGAATATTAATATTCGATTCGATACGAATAATTCGGAAGTTTCAATTATTCGCACACCCCTACATAAGATAATCCAGTCAAGATGATGATGCGCATATCTTGGGTGGGCAAGGTTCGAAACGATAAAGTCCTTAGAAGAGCCAACGTGGAAAGAGAACTCTTTGAACTAATCAAAAGTCATAAGATTAGTTACCTTGGCCATATACCAAAAGGCGAAAAATATAAAACCCCAAAATTAATCTTACAAGGGAAGATTAAGGGTAAAAGAGGACTTGGCCGTAAACAACTCTCCTGGTTGCGTAATTTTATACTGTGGACTGGAATACACTATACTGGTGAGGTGTGTCATGCCGCCAGAGATAGAACTCTAATAATGATCATTAGGTGTATGGCATGTGAAGAAGAAGACGGTAAAAAAGAAAGTAATCGGTAACAAAGGATGTGGCATAAAAGAGGAGGGGCATGGCACCCATGGCCTCCATGACCCCATGGCCTCATGGCCCCCATGGCCTCCCCATTATGACCGCCACGGAAAACAACAAATGGTCTTTAAAACAAGTTGCCATAACCTCCTTTTAAAGAAACTTAAAAATACCCATTTGGCACTAGAGCATGTGACCAAAGTTATTTTTATGCCAGAAAATAGTTCATCCAAATTTTACCCGATTTCAATATCTTGTCCCATTTAAAAGATAAAATAAATATGTTTGCAGATTACTGCTGGATGCTGCAAAGGAAAACTTAACAAAAAGAAAAAAAGCAGGGCCAAAGCACAGATTTTTGGGAAAAAAAGCCGAAAAAAAATAGAGAATGTTTTCATCTTGCACAGAAAATTACTAGACATGATTTTTATGTTTTTTCTTGTTTTTTTTGCACTTTTATATTTAATTTTGACTTCAAATTTATGTTTAACGCAGACTGCATTTTTATTTTGCAGACCTATGTAATGTCTAACTGTATATTTGTATCAACTTAGACTAAATGTAAAAATAATATTACAATCACAATGTGAACAGCTAAAAGTGCATAAGCTGCATATAATAATTAATAGGAATAAATAACAATGTCTTCAGCATAGTTCTTAAAGCCACGTTTACAATTTCGTGTCAATCCTTGGTTTACTATACTTCTATCCTAGAAACGAACCACAATAAATTAAAGTCAAAACACTTCCCATGTAAAATACTGAGATTGACATTTTTTTAGCTAGGACTACAACCTTTTGCTCTTTAGCTTTTAGGTTAAAGTTGACATGACATTGTAAAAGCAGCTCTTATTGCGACATATACAGGGTATAACATAACTTATGTCCTGTTAGCAATTAATTAAATATTATACATATCGATAAGACTTTATTTTCAATAAATATAAATTTTAAATAATAATAATGAATTACTAAAAAGAGTTAGTATTACGAAAATTGTTTTCTTTATGTATTTCTTTATTTTTACAAAATCAAAACATTTAAACGTACTTAAAAGTTATCTATTTTTTGGAAATTTTATTTTATAGTGTAATATACTTATATCCCTTGTTTCGTTTTTTCTAACAAAATTTATTAAACAAATAAACTTTAAACAATAATTTACCTAAACATTTTTTGCCAATCCAATAGCAATTTACTCATTTTTGGTTAACAAACAATGAAGGACACCACTGACTTCTTTTGCAGTTTTTATATACCGGGTGGTTCCTCCCTATAAATTTTTACGTTGTGCGGTAGAAACATGAAATTTGGGATGTAGTTACATGGCATAAATATGCCATGTAACTACATGGCATATCTAACTACTTCTTTTTATTTATTTGTTTTCTAGAACTTTCAGTTTAACCGGAAATAGGGGCAACTTTTAAATGGCGCCACCGGTATATTTTATCTTATTTTAATAGTATATGACATTCTTAATATAATGACACCTCATATGTAATTTTTTTACACCTCCACTGTGATTTTTTTATTTCAATCTACAGTGGCATGATTAAGCTAAAACGGTTAATTTTAAGTGAAGCAGCCATGGAAAAATAACATAAACGTCTTTTGTTTTTAAGGCTTTTGGGGCCGAAGTAAAAATTTACAAAATTCTTTTTATGGTGATAACTCCTATTTTTAATGAAACGAGGATGGCTCGTTAGCATATTTTAAAAACAATTTTATTCCGGTAGCAAAGTACCACAAAATCCGTTTTCCTTTCTTTCTTCTTACAAATAAATTAACCTTACTTTTTGATTACGGTTAGTAAATTAAGTATATTTTGACCTCTTACTATAAAGAAGTTATGTTGTAACGGAATTTGTGATTTTGTATTCAAAAAAAAATAATGGCCTTAGATTGTTACAAACATATTTTTTACAAATAAAGTGGTTTTAAAAATATAATATTACAAATTTTAGGATACAAGAAACACAAGTTATAACATGTAACTTTTAGGTGTCTTATTTGACTAGTATAAAGTTATAAGGTTACTATATAAATTTTTAAAATTAAACTTGTGTTTGAGGTTACCTTAAAGTAAGAAGGTAATAAACTTTCTAAGTGATTTGAATATTCATATAACTAGATAAGACTTCAAGATGCCAGTATGAAAATTAAATTACTTCTAGCTATATCATCAAATATTCGACGAATATAAACTTTGCATTATTAATAAACTAATAAATTTAAGCCATAACAATTTTGGTGGTAGTTATTGAGTAGTTTGGTAAATATCGATCGTTTATATTTATTTGGGGATTAATTTTTTGATTAATAAAATAAAATAAAATGATTTTTGATTAATAAAAAAAATGTCGGCTTTCAGGAAACGAGATAGAGCTAAAAATATTCTTAATTATATTAACTCAATACACCCTAAGATTAAATTTACTTTGGAAATAGAACAACAAAACTCCATTAACTTTTAGATCTTAAAATAACAAAAACTAACTCCGGAACCATAAATTTTGATATCTATAGAAAACCAACTTTTACTGATATTACAATACCTAATGATTCTTTACATCCAATTACCCACAAAATGTCAGCATACAGATCAATGATACATCGCGCATTTTCCATTCCACTTTCCAAAGAAAATTTAGAAAAAGAATTAAACACTATAAAAAACATCGCTCAAAACAATGGTTATCCTCCACCCTTAATAAACTCTATAATTAATAAGAAACGTAAACAACTCACCCTCAACCAAATTTAGCCAAAAATACCTGAAAAACAAAACCAACCATTTAAAACCCTAACTTATTTTGGCCAAATATCACAAAAATTTCGAACACCCTGTCTAAACAAAACCAGAAAATAGCACATAAACCATCAAATCGATTATCAAACATGATATTTAATGTGAAAGATAAACAAAATAAATTTAAAAAATCAGGAGTTTATAAGCTTACTTGTGAAGAGTGTAATAGCTGTTACATTGGACAAACGGGAAGAAATTTCGAAACTAGGTTTAAAGAACATAACTCATGTTATAGGTTAGGAAAACAACATCAAATTTCGCAAACCATTTTCTGGAAACCGGACACAAATTTCCAGAAATCAATACCCTAAAAATATTACATGTAGAACAAAAAGGGCGAAAACTAGATACATTAGAAAATATTGAAATCTATAAACATAAAAAACAGAATGTACATCTGCTTAACACACAGATTGACCTAGGAAATCTACCCCTTGTAAAACTTTTATAAAATATAGCAATAAAATCTTTAAATTTCACAACTGTACCATATTGATTTTAAAACCTTTTTTAAAAAATATGTTTTTTATTAGGTATTACTGTTTATATATAAGTAACATAATTTTAGTTTGTCAGTACGTTTGAAAATGTAGTTGTACTACGAAACAGCTGTCACGGCTAAATATTCAATTAAAGTGACTATGAACAAAGTATATTTTTTGTTTTATTTTATTAATTTAAAATGTACGGTCACAAAGTAACGGACGAAACCATAAATTCTTTAATTTTTTGATAGCTAGCTAAAAGTTAAAGTTTTAGTTTAGGCCTACAAAAATAAATTTATTTTATTGTTTTGCATAATACCAATTGGTTACCATTAAGTTAAAGCTCTGAGGTTTATCATATGGAAGTTAAAAGTGTTCTCAAATTACCAAAAAGTTCTTTTATTTTTACCATATAATTTCTAAAAGAGCATAAAAATTAAAATTTTTACCTGCTGGTGTATACATCCTCTCCGGTTCCGTTGGTTATGATCACCAATAGAATATTTTAAGATTTTTACCTCCCGCCGACTTATTCTAGGTTGGATTGTTTTGGTTTTTTATATGATAATTTCTAAGTTAACAATATACTAGTCTTTTTACTTCAATTAATTACTGGGTGTCAAGTTACAAATCTACACCCCCGAACTTTTTATTATTTATCTTACAAAATAATTAAAAATAATAGTTTTTGGGTTAGTTCTGTAGTTTCCGAATTGGTAATCAGATGTTCATTATCTCTAAAGATATACGGTGTACGACAAAAATATACATTTTTTAAATGGAACGCCCTTTATATTATTTAACTATTAAAACGATTTTTGTAAAAACCTTTAAAATAATAATTTCTAATAGTAAAACATTTACATTTCTCCAAGTTTTTTATTTTTTAACGTATAAAAGAAATTATACTAAAAATATAGTATCTATATCTATCATCAGAACTATTTGTTCTCTTAAGTTATACAGGGTACAACCAAAATTGCGATTTTTTTTAAATACACCCTGTATAATAAATAACCATGTAAAATAATTTAAAGATTGTCACAAAAACACCATATTATATTATGGGTCTTATATATTAGTTATGAAATATGGCCATAAATTAAATTATTGAGCAATTGTTGCCATAATACAGCGTGTCTACTTAAGTTCGCACCATATGAAAAACTTTTTGTTACTAAATTTACATAAAAATATTGACTCCCAACCGTAAACATCCAATTATCAATTTTTCTTTCATTTTTTTCTAACTGCTAAATTATATTTTTAGTTGGGAGAATTTTCATTCAATGTATGAATAATTAGATGAAAAATTTGTTCAGGAAAAAGTACTTGTATTAAAACATTTAAATATAATTTTAATTGGTACTGGCATAAATATCGGTGCCGATGACGATTTCGGTACCGTATAACAAATCCTTTTATATGGGACTGGCAAATAAGTCGGGCCGGGCTATGTGTAAAAATATGTACTTATTTTTTTATATTGAATTCGGCGTCGACGCCGTCATCGGCAGCGATATTGCCGGTATGTGTAAAAACGCACTAAAGGTCTGGACACACAAGACCGCAACAAGCTAGCAGCCGTGCGTCTCGCTGGTAAATTGTAGACGGAAGGCGGTGCACAAAGTTTTGAATTTAATAAAATTGCAGTAAAATAAGTCCGTTATACTAGGCTTTAAATTACACCTGATCGTAAAATAAAGCTTTACAAGATAAATTAGGCCACACAGTTTTGTTTATACTACACTCAAAGTTTGGATTAAAAGGAAAAGATAAGTAGACAAATGTGTTTTTTTTTAACGGGGATATATACTTGTACATACATAAAACAATAAACTTACCTTGACAAAAATGTTTTTTTAAAGTTTTGGGGGCTCGAAAACTGCTTTTGATTTTTTTTTAGATTTATTCTGCCCCACTTTCCTCTATCATTGTGAATCCGGGCTTGGTGCGGTTATGTGTGGCCAGACTTTAAAGCGCTATCTATAGTGTAAACAGGCTCATTACTGGACCGGGTAGAGCGAACTAAAAATGAACTGAGACCGTACCGATAGTATGAATCGGGTCTTTGTCATATATTCTTATTTATAAAAATTACTGCATAGACTTAAGGTGTATTAGCAGCATTTAGTTTTATTAAAAGTTTAGGTTTAAAAAATTATAATAAAATGTTATTTCTTCAAACAAAGTTGTTTTAAGACCAAATTATGGGCTCATTTTAATTTATATTTAATTATTAGTATTAAAAATGTAAAATATTTAAAATGTTTAATTTTTTCACTAAATAATTTGCTGTGATAACTATCGGTTTAAACGAAGAATTCAAAAATATCCAAAAACACGAAAAAAAGAAGAATGTGAAATTCACCATCGCAAAAATAGTAAATTTTATAACGGTTTAACATTTTTTTTCAATCGTGGTATTGTGTCAAAAATAAAAAAAATGCAAACAGTATAAAGTACAAAATATGTTCAGCAGTTAAATATTGAGTAAAAACATTATTCACATAAAACGCTCCAAATTAAAACGTAGTTTTTGATAATGCACGATTTTTAGAGTACTTCATAATTTTGACTGCGCGTTTTCTATTAATGAGTTTTAAAAACTCTTATTATCGAAATATGTTATATTCATACCTATATTTAAGCTACTCTTAATATTGTGTTTTACTTAAAACTGCGTTTTCATTTGGTACTCATTATATTATATTAAATTACCTTTTTCAGAATTCCACAATTTTTACTAGTCATTTCCACCAATTTTGGGCGAAATTTTAAATAATAATAAAGGATGATTTAACTTAAACTCACCATGTTAATTGTAAATAAAACAAAAAATTTGTGAAAAATTATCTTAATATTTTTTATTATAATAAAAGGATCTATGATAATTATATGTGAAACAAAATATTGACGAAATACTCGCCACGGCTTCGATGGTATACCTCTATCCAAATGCTAAATGCTCTACATTTTTAATGACTCTGAGACATTGAGATTTAATGGACTAAATGTACCAATTTTGGTCTTAAATTGTTGTTGACTCATTGACGTACGTTTTTTCTTTTAAATATCTCTAAAGAATAAAGTTTAAACATGTCAAAACACATGATTATGGTAGCAAATTAACATTGTCACGCCAGGGATTACAGGGTTATTAAATTTCTCAAGTAAAAAACCATTGTCTAGTCAAGCCAATATCTTCACCTATAACAAAATTGCGGTACTTTAAAAATTACTTAAGCAACTAATTGGTGTGGCCGTATTTCTAAAACTAATAAAGGTAGGGCTGTGCCTAATGTGGTATTTCCTTAAAATTATTTTAATCACCTTTTTAATGTTAATACTAGTAATAATATACAAGGAGGGATAAAAAGCGTATATTTTCTTAATGAAGCACCCTGTATATTATATTAATAATGAAAAGATTTTTAAAAAGATTTTAAAAAATACCCCATTTAGTACATCTTACTTTTTTGGTTTTAAAAATACACAATCTCAATAAGGTATTTTAGTAATTTTTGATGTACCGCCATTTTGTAGTAGGTAAAGATATTAACTTTAAATTCTAGGGCTTTAAAGTATTCGTTGGGAGCCCTAAAATGATGTATCTCTCGTGGGTTAAGGGGTTAAAGAGGCGCCATCCAATTTTTTATTAGAAACGTTCTCTTTCAATAGATTTCTTTACGTGTTTCGGCGATTTTCTCAAATCTGGGTCTTTTCGCAGATAACTTGAATGGTAAGTCTTTAAGTAAACACCCTGCATATAAGATATATTATGAAGGCTTAGGTATTTTAAAAACTTTGCTTTGTTAATGAAAGAAAAAGAACAAATAATAATTTAAATTCTTTTAGGTAGAATACCTAACAATATAACTTATCTGACATAAACCAAAACCTAAATTCTAGAAAATAAAAGTGGGTAGTTTAGTATTAAAGCAAACCTAATTGCCTTGAAAATTTGGTAATAAAACAGACGTAATTTATCTTTGCGATCTTCAATAAAATGGGTTTATTATGTAGTTTAAGCAAAGCACCATTTAAGTAGCTATAAGAAATTTGGGATATTTATTTAGATAAATTTCAACTACTGGCAGGGGAGCCCAAGAGGGAATTAAGGGTTTTATTACAGCGCGGCAGATTATTATACCGGAGGATGAGGATACTTTCTTTCCCTGTAAGTAAGTAGCTCCACCAAATATGAGTCTATATAGGGCCTATCATAAAAAACAAAAATATATCCATCGAGCGCGTCAGATTAAGATAGGTTGTGTTAATTTCATGCAAATCAAAATATATTTTACCAATATAACAATTTGAGATATAAATCACTTTAGACAGTTTCGAGCGTGGCAATTTTTTTATTTTGAAGTAATTTAGTAAGTAATTTCGTTGTAAGTAATATTTATTTTAATTTTTACTTAGCACATTTTGTAGGTGTGTTTCAAAAAGTTAAACCGTCAAAACTTATTTAAAGGTCAGTCTCTGAAAAAGTTAGTTATAATGTTTTTAGGTTTATGTTTACCAATTTATTAGTAATAATAATAAATTTTAAGGCAAAAATAAACTTAAAAGCAAAAAATAAACACTTAAAAAATTATTGACAAAAAAAACTTACTAAAAAGTTTAAAAAAATAATGCGCTAAACTACTAAATGTTTATAAATAAATAAATAAGCAAATGCTTTTTATACCCAAATACCATATATGTTATTACCCGACTTCTTTTTAATTTTTTAATATTATTTTAAACTTTTTAGGAAGTTCTAGTTATTTTTTTATCGGTTTAATTTTTTAAGGTGTTTATTTCAATTAATATCTTTACTCAGAAGTACCAAATTTTTAAATGTTTAAAAATTGTGTAAAATAATTTGAAGAATAAATTATTTTTTTGGTAGACCAGTGTTATGTTGACCTCTTTAATAAACATTTATTCTGTTTTCTAAAACTAAACATTTTTAAGCTTCCTAAGTTGTCATATTTAAGTAATTATTTAAAGATGTAATGAAACCAAGCCAGTTATTAAACATAAACGTTCTTACACCAAGAAACTTCCTTCAATTTAATGGTAAGTTTCAAAACTATTGAAAGACAAAAATTTTATAACTTGAGTAAACAACTATGTTTAATGTTCAGAAACTTTATTAACAAGTAAAGTTATAGAACATACTTTAATTATAATAATTAGTTTTGCTGTTAATTTATGGCTAAAAAACATGTTTGATGTAATTCCTTGAAAGATTTTGTGATATACGGGATGGTCAACTTAAAATGGTATTATTTTTAATATGTCAGTCCCTATCAGAACTATAAAACAATGCAAAAAATCGTGTATTTTATTTCTTAAGGAGGCACTTTTTATCTCTATTTTTAATTAAATTAAATCAACCCTTTAGGAATGGTGAAAGCAAGCAATCCAAAAAAAAGTTGAGTAATATTTTGTTTTAAATTTAAATAGACGAATATTATATTCCTTACGGTTTTCGACATATCCCGTAAAACCATCGAAAATTAATCACCCTGTAATATATATCAGAATTTGTACATAGGGTTCTTATATTAAAGAACAACTTTATTATATGACGATTTAAATTGGCTAGTCAAATAATAAAGCTAACTATGCCTTCAAAATTTGATACCTAACTCACCTTAGAGTAATTTCATTTCCATATTTGCTTCATCTGGGCTTATGCATATTCAAACTACTTATCCGAGCAACCTTTAACTTGCTACGCGGATATTAAAATACGTACCTACTTCAAACTTTATTTATAACCTTATTGCATTTAAAACTTATAATTAACTTGATTATGTAAGAATAAGCAATTTCTAATTAATGGAGTTCCTCGAGATGTCATTTAATATTAGTAGTTTCAAATACATTTAGGAAACAATATAACTAGACTTTAGCATACAATCCGGTATATAGATACCGAGGGTCAATGAATCTGTTAGACAATCCATAACTACTAGAGTGTTAGACATATTACAATGAGACTTAATATGGGTAAGTGGTATAGAAATTGCAGGGTTTTCGCAGATTTATAATATTTATTGTTAGTATCGTTAGATTCGTCAATAAAATCCTTTATTCTAAAAGTGCTTGTCTAAAAAAGGTTGCTATTTGAAAAATATTAGCTAAACACGGAAATGTCAATTTACCTAATTATTTTATTCCTCTCTTTTACATTAGTTACTAAAACTTTAAGATTGTATTTTTGTAACCTCACCGAGACTTACTAGATTAATTTGCACCTAATCACAGCCACGTAGATGCAATATTAAAAATGGCTCCAAAAAATTACTAACTTTTTAAAATGTCACATTCTGACTTAGAAATGCCTTAGGAATCTAAAAATGTTAAAAATATACAGAGTTTTCCATTTAAAAAGAAAATTAGAGCCATTTCTAGTCAAACCGGAAGTGACTGAAAAGTAAAAGATATGCAAAAACTCTTCTCTACTCATACCATTTACCTGTACCAAGTCTCATTTTGATATGTCCAATACTCTAGAAGTTATGGCATGTCTACAATTTTGTAATTTGGTTTTTGGTCAAACACACTTGGATATTTATTTTTGAATAATGATTAGAACATAATTTTTTGTGGTAAATTATGTATATGGCTAAAAGATTAGCGACTTGCATTAACTTCATTTTTTTTAATGAAATTACCTATTTTTTATTACATTTTTAAATTATGCAATAAATTCTACATAATTTTGTTTGATGTTTTATGTTACATACCTAAAGTTAACAGTTATCAAGAAATTTCTTTTAAAATTTGTGAATACACGTAGATTATACATTAATTTCATTTTTCGCCTGAGGGTTTTTCTTGGTAAAATTATGTATGCAGGGTAGCATAAAAAATAAGCCATGACCAACAGCTATATTTAAAAATAAAAAGGCATTTTCTATTAAATTTTAAAATTCTATAATAATTTTTTTTTATAATTCATATACCATGTACATTAATCATGGATTTATCAACATAAATAATAAGCAAAAATTACGTGAATGGTGACCACCCTGTATGTACACAGCACCTTGCCATAAAAAAACTGGAGCCATATTAAAAGATCAGCGTGTTCGAGCGATGTCCTTTTCAAATTACCTTGCTTCACAAGTTTTGAAAAAATGGATGGTATTTTTTTATTACTTACACACAACTTTAAAATTTTGGTATTGGTGTAAGTTTTAGGCCCAGGATTCGGAAACATAATTAAAAACTGAACTATTTTATGTAATTTTTGTTTTTTAATATGGCAATTTTGCTTTTTATTTAGAATTTACAATACAAAATTTTAAAACCTCATATATATTAAACATCGCCCTCTAGCAAAAGCAAAAAAGACATTATAACCAAGGTTCGGTTTTTCTAAATCAGCAACAAACCCTTTTTTAAACTTGGCCCAGCTAGCAGTTTTTTTTAAGCAAATGATAACATACCTTTTTTATTATATAATATTAATACACGACCACTGCTGCTACTCCTCCATAATATACGGTATACATATATTAATCACTTTATAATAATTTTCAGTGTTTTTATTTTGAAATACCTAATTAATTTAAAAAAATAAAACTTTCGGAAAACAAAGAAATAAATAAAATTTTGCTCCTATTCGTATTATACAGGGTAGGTTATAACTAAAAATATAAAAAATAACCTAGTGTAAAGTACGTTTATTTTTAAAAATAGAACAAAATTTTGTAAGTAAATATTGTAGGAAATTAAATTTTTCAATAAAATTTGTAGTTAAAGCATTAACGAAATAAATGCAAATTGTCACTTTTTGAACATGTTATGCACTTAAATAAGCAGTCAGCCCACTATCGCGGAACGAAACGGAATGGAAGCAAACGGAAATTTTAAAAATATATAACTTAATGGGAGTCCTAGTCATCGCACACTATCGCGAATCGGAATACTGAGGAAATTTTATTTAGTTATTTGCTTTTAAAATTTCCGTTCGCTTTCATTCTGTAATTTTTTTAATGCTTTAACTACAAATTATATTAAAAATCTTCTTCTATTTTTAAAAATATACGTACTTTCTTACACTAGGTCATTTTTTATATTTTTAGTTATACTTGCCCTGTATATTACCAATAGGGGCAAAATTTTGTATTTTTTTGTTTTGGACCATGCGAAGAGTTTTTCCAAAATGCCGTTTTTTTTTAATTTGTTTCATTTGTCCTCTTGTAACATCAATTCTGGATTACACTGTATACCCGTAATTTAACTTTCACATTTAAAAATGATTTTAAACTTTACAAAATATTTTTAAAAAAGTCAAAAATTACAATTTTTATAAATAGTATTTATTTTTCAACGAAAATAACATAATGTACGGGTATAATGAAAAATGTTAATATTTTGTGTCTTTCATTTTTTTGTATTTTTGTTAATTGAAGCATATTGAAACTTACCAAAAACGGAAAAAATGAGCCCTTGGCGAACCAATTTTGATAAAAAAATTAAATTAAAACGACGGTTGAAAATGTTTAATTTATTTTTTAGAGTAGGTTTTATAATAATGGCTAAATATTTATTAATGAAAAAAATACAGTATATTAGAAATAGTAAAAAGTATATCTGTTCCAAATTTCAGCTTAATCGAACTATTTTTGTAAAAGATAAAAATTAAAAACCGGAAAAAAAATAGTTTTTTCTACTTTTGTCGAAACTTTTTGTGCTTATGGTAAAAATGGTTATGACATAAGTTGTAAGTTTATTTAATGTCGACAACTTTTAAATTTAACTTTTTTAATAGGATTTACTATTTAGCTGCACCCCAAACGCATTATTTTGGTTCAAAAGTGTTTTTCTTACAAAGTTATGATGCACTTAACAAAACTATACCAATAGTTTGCTATAGAGCAATTTTTTTGCAATCAGGTATTCCGCCTGGAGTATATATGAAAAATGTCATCAGTAATATAATGTAAAAAAATTGAAAGCATAACACATATTTAAAATGGGTTACAAAGTTTTTGTGGCTCCTGGATATTTTAAAAATGTGACATGTCCCCTTTCTGCAGGGAACTTTATTGTGGTATACCCGTCAAAAGGAACCCCCTAAAATGGTTTTAAAAGTGTTCCTATTATAAAGTCCATTTTATTACTGGCCCAGGGACTATTATGTGACAACGCCAATAAATATTTATTTAAATAGAGTTTATCTTCAGTCTAACAACTTTTACTAAAATGTCTTTTTTTTGGTCTTCTTCTCTTTCAAGACACGAAAAATTTGCGGGGTCATGGTAATTCCGGTTCAGCTAAATAATTTAACACATAGGCAATATATAAAAAAACGAAACAGTCTAACGTAAATACCCGCATGTAAACATTTCTGGTTGGATTAGTCACATACATTCTTTTTTGTTCCTTTACTGGCCGATATCCGAACACGTACTTCCTTAACCAGTAACTATATACTTTTCTTTATATTTTCTAATGTAGACTTTGCCTTTAAATGCTCTCTTTAACATTTTTTCTTAATAGCATCTTGTAATACTATGTTTTTTTACTTTTAGAACCTCCAGAATCCCCAAAAGGCTGCATCATACGAAACGCAACTCATGGTGGCCTCGAAGTTTCGTGTATTGCTGGACATGATGGAGGCCTTCATCAAAGTTTTGTTTTAGAAGTGAGTGACTTATCTGGTCCAGCACCTCCAGGTATCCACTCAACCTTAAGTGATCAAGGTTAGATTTAGTAAATTACATGCGTATCATGTTCATTTTGCTTGGTCTCTATTAAAAATTTGTAACAATGGCTAAATTACCACCTACTTTCCTATTTTAATACAGAGGGTTCGACTATATTTTGGCTTATTTTAAATAATAACTTCTGCACAAATAAATTTATAAAGACGTGGTTTTGTTATTTAATTTGGAATATGTAGATTCTTAAATCATCCTTAAATTCGATCTTTTTCCTTTAGGAAATGTAACATAGGCTATGGATAATCATAATAATCATTGTGAAAGTGACAAATAATATAATAACATGTAATTAATTACCTTTTATTTTAAGAACTGCCAATGGGTATGTCAGCAATTTAGTTTATTTTAGACACATTTAACTTACTTAACCTAAATTTCTGTTTTTATAGTGCAATTAAGTATCTATGTGTATAAAATAAAATTAATTGCATACGTATTAGTAGTTCTTACAATGGATGGTAATTAGTTACATGTAATTATATAATATGGCACTCTGACAATACGAGAAATATTAAAAAATAATTAAAACCAAAATATTATTTTCTTTCTTTACTTTTAATCAATAATGAGTATATCGGCATACTGTTCATATTTTAGAAACCAGCAATAATTGTCGTATAGTGTGTTGTACATTTTTAGTGTAAAATTTAATGGAGTCAAAATTTATTTAAATATACAGGGTGTTCCATTTAAAAACACCTTGTTGCCATTAAAATGTTTGTTTTTAGACATCCTGTATATTAACTGGTACTGTCAATAAAAAGAGTGTAACAAAATAAGCATTTTTTCTTTAGGTTTATTTTTGTGTCTTGTACAGAGGCAAATTTATTTCGTGTATAAATAGAGTAAGAACATCCTGTATATCGCCATGCACTCAATTTTTAGGAAATAATAAATCCATTATTGAAAAAAAAACCTATTGTACATTTTATTTTAAGAAACATATTTAATTTTAGATATAAATTTAAAATTACGAAGTTTTCCCTCATTAAAAAATTATGGTCAAAATGGGTCAAAATATAGTCGGGCATCCTGTATTATCACTGGCGAAGATAATATTTTCAAATGACTATATCTAAAAACTGGGACATGAAACCCACAGTTTATGCCAGATGGTAGTGGCCTTAACCTTCCCCACCACAGAAAAAAATCCAAGTTTTGTTTGTATTTTTTTTGTTAAATAAGAGTAAATTTTGGTAACAAATTCCAAATTTTGATAATAAGAGGCATCTGAAAGTTTTGCATAAAAAAAATGTGAAATGAAAAAACTGGCTACAGTTTGTTCATAGAATTTGTTAATAAAATGTAATGTAATTTACGAAAAAACTTCAAAAATTAAAATCTTCTTTACCAAAGTGTTTTTCTTAAGGCCACCAGCATCCGGTAAAAATTTGTTGTAGGTCCCATGCCCCAGTTTTTAAATATAGTCTTCTAACAATATTATCTAAGCCAGTATGTATTATTACTACTTTTATTTAAATTAACAAATTAAAATAACTATAATAAAATGTACCTCTACAAGTCTACATAAAAACACACCCTATACTACTTTTATTAAAGCTTTATTTGAAATCATTATCTGTTGAATAGCTTCACATTGTTGTTACTTTAAGACTATAAAAATAAAAACTCAAATTTCTTTAAGATTTTTATAAAAAGGCAATTAAAACTTTAAAATGCTTTTAACCGTTTTTTTAATAATTAAAAAGGATTAAATTGTGCTTGTTTTTGTAAGATTATTTTTTTAACAAGTTAGGAAAAAAACAAATGTTTTTCTTAAAAAGTAAATCAGTATCGTACATTATATTTTCATATTCAATATTTTGCTTTGTAAAAAACAATTATTATAAATATTTTTAAATATAAAAAGATTTTTGTTATATTAACATAACTAAAGTAACCATTATTTTAGCTAAATTTTCATGTTTTCTTTTAAAACCCAGTAATTGCAAAAAATATAATCCCAAAAAAAAATATTTTAATTCGTATAAAATTATATTATAGTGAAGCTATAATTATCTTTGATTATACTTAAATTAAAATGTTTAAATTCTTTAACTATTTATAAAAATATTTTTATAAATTTACACTTTTTACTTTAGCTATTTTTTTAACAATAAAATAAAAGTTTCAATAGTTTATTTAATTTTTTTTTGGAATACATAAATCTAAACAAAATGTAAAATAAATAAAGTGCTACACTGGTCTGATAACCACAAATAAGTATTAAATAACGAGCTGGCGAGGATATTTGAGTAAGTTTAATTTTGAATTATACAGAGTGCTATAAAATGTGGTTAAAAAAAGGAGCAGGATTCTCATATTATTTTTTTAAACATGGGACGGCAAATTCCTTTTTAAAATTAGGTTTTATAATTTAATTAAAACTTTTATTTATATTTTCTGATGTAGAATATGCCCTAAAACTTTTTGACAGCATTTCGTAACACTCTGTATAGTATCCTAAATTAAATTTACTTTTTTATGTCTAGAGAATTTAATATTACATATTTAAAAAATATATATAAACTTTGTTGAAATGTATAGAACATTTTGCAATTAAGGCAATATAATGGGTTAGTAAAAAGAACTGCAACTCTTAAATATATTTAAAATAGCTAAAGCCACATCTACCAAATTTGGTATCTGATAGGAATCGGGCTTAAAGGATTTAATAGTAATTTTGGCACCGTTGCCAATTTTTTCTTTGTGTGCTACACGTATCTATTAAATAAAATCAAACATTTATACTGTAATTTTTGTCAGATTTTTCAGTTATGGACTACATGTAATATTTTTGATATTTTAAATAAAATGCTCAATTTATTTTAATTGCAATAAAAGAGGCGTAACAACTTTAGTAAGATTCCAAATTACCAGTTACCGAGGTGTGACACACTTCAATTCTATTAAAATTTGGCAACACTGACATTACTGATAATTTGGTTATGCCAAAAAACCCTTATGATTAAATAATTCCGGCATATAAACAAGGTGATACACCGCACAGTGCGTCGATATGTGGACAAAAATGACAAAATTAAGCTTTTATTAACAAGTTTTTTAATAGTGTAACATATTTTATTGTTTTAGGTTTCAAAGGACGATTTAAAATAAACGTTTTACATTTACTGTTACCAAAATAAGAAAAATGTACAATGCACTAATGGACAAATTTTAAATTTTCTGAATGTAATGTAAATAAACAAAATTAACAAAAGCATATTTACCAATAATTTTGGGTTCTAAACGTCTTTTCTTTATAACAATTTTCCATATTTGCAAAAATACAGGTAATTTACTCTTAAGCAAAAATTTAATTTTTGGCAAGACCTCGTAGATGACTAATACAAATTATTATCTGATGGTTGCCTTTTAATTTTTAGATGATGCAGAACTTTTTATAAGGAATAAATTTTTCTCGTAAAATGAATATTAAGAAAGTTGTCCATATGGTTCTAATTTTATTAGACACACGCTATAATATTACCTGTTTTTTGTATTGGCTGAGCATTGTACCTTATTTAATTGTAAATAACAAAACTATTTTAGTGCAATAAGACTGCTTAACTAGCCTAAATATACCTTTCCCAGATGAACCTGTATACATAATGTAAAGATTCTTTGTTAACATTTAAAGTTTTTTCACCTACTTAATAAAATATATTAGGTACTTATTACTTTTATTTATATTTTCTTGCTTACCCTGGAATTTATAACTCCCCACATACATATTACAGGTGATGGAACTTCACCGGCTTTTAGGGTTCTTGGAGAAAGACCTGTATTTAGACTACGAAACCTTAAACCTAACAGAGAATATAATATTGTTGTTTATGCTGAAAATGCCCGAGGTCGAAGTGACCCACCGGTAGTTCTACCCAGTATTCAGGTGAAAAATGAAATATCTTTCGAGACACCACAAGAAGATGGTAAGACAGCAAACTATTTTTTGTCTAGTATATTGGATGTCCAGTAACTCTATTAACAAACTTTAAAGGGTGATTCTACAATGAAAAATACGAACAAAACTTTATTTGAACATGTGTCTTAAACGTCTTAGTGTTTAAACTACGGGTTGTTAAAAACTTTAAAAAATTATGTTTTTTTATGATATCTTGTTAACCAACTAAGATTTTTAAAAGAAATTTTAGAGACGTCTTCTGCTCATTAAAAGATAATTTTAAGCATAAAAAAAATTAGCAGTTTCGTTAATGAGAGATTAAGGCTAAATATTTTTAAGAAAAAATGGTTCAAATAAAAATATTTTCTTTTATTTTTGTTTAGGTCCGAATAAATTAAATTTTTAACTCTTTTTATTCACTGTAAGGTTTACGCGTAAATAAATACCAAATTTATCTGGGCATGGTCATATCGCTATCTAATAATTTTAAAGTATTTAATACTGGGTAGACATGTTGGAACTAAGGCTGGTTACTAAGTTTGCTTTACAAATCATTATATAAAATAAAAGTTGCATCCTTGTAGTATTTATTTACGCTAAAATCGTACACTGAATAAAAAAACATTTAACAATTAAATTTGTTCTGAATTAAATAAGAATTCGCAAAAAGATTTTGATTTTATAGAAAGGCGGTAAAATACTATTTTTTTAACTATTTGGGTACCCTTATCACCTCATGGACGACACTGGTGAAAATGTATTTTTTATTGTATGTTAAAAGGTCTTTTAATGCATAGAAGATTCTTTAAAAACTTTTTAAGCTTATCTATATGTATTTGTAGATATTAAAAAAAAACGATAACTATAATAGTAGGGGAGCCCACGATGTTAAATGAGAATTTACTCGAGCGTCATAGAGACCTATTGGGTATAATGTATACCTTTTCATCGGTGGAGAAAGTGGCTATAGACTTTTAAATATGTCAAAAAATACTATAATTATTTTGGCTTGTAAAAATCGTTCGGGTTGTATCGAATTACATATTTTTGGTTATCCCTAAATTATTTTCTTCAAGATAAAAAAATAGCCACGCTCGAAAATGTCAAACTAACGTTTTTTTCTTGTAGCCCACAGTTTCCTTAATGTAACCCTAAAATTGTCAAATTAGTGAAATATACACTTTTTAGCATGTTATTAACTTACCTGATCTTAGTCTGACGCGCTCGACAATTTCTGATGGGTATATTTTTGTTTTTTATGATCGGCCTGTAACCGGGGCTCATATTTAGTGGAGGTACTTAAGCGGGTACAAGGTATCCTCTGGTATATTAATCTGTCGCGCTGTGGTAAATTCCGAAATCACCTTTTGGGCTCCCCTACCATAATTAACACCCCGTAGTTCAAAAACAAGGACGTTCAGGACGCATCATCATCATCAGGAAGTTCTTATTTTTTATTGTAGAATTACCCATTTAGATTTATCGATTAAGTTACTGGACACCCTGCATATACCTAATAAGTTAGTAAAATAAAATTAGGGATTGTACCCAACAGATAACGACCAAAGCATGCTAACAACAATCTGCATATCATATTTAAACAAATTTAAAATGGCTACAAGTTAGTGCAGCTTCATTTTCTTTTAATAAAAATAGTTGTCTGGTAAAAACATTCACATTAAGTATAACTTACATAATATCCTTACTAACCTTAACTTACTTAACTTGTTTACTTTAAGATGCTGGTCTTTATTAGCTTTATATAGTTTTAAAACACTTAGGAACTTTGCAGGTGTTCCGCTCCTAAATTATCTTTTTTAAAGTTTTATATTTTTAAAAAATTAGAGTAAAGAACTTACATAAAACTTTTTAGGAAAGAAATTGAGCATAAACTTAAAATACTGTTTAAAAATGATGTAGTTTTGTTAGGCTATACATATACCATAATAGATATCGGATCTTTGTTCTTCCCAGTTATAGAAAAGACGTTATAAAGGGTCAAGTGGGGTGATTGTGAGCATGAACTTAATTTATAAATTTAAACTTATATAGTTAAATAAATTTTTGATAAACAAAAATTAACATACACTTGTACCCTAAAGCATATATTAGACTATTATTTTGGGTATTAAAAAAAAGGATAGAGTAAATTTTCATTATCATGAGGCTCAAAACTATGTACCATGTCTGATTATTACTATTGCTTTGTTAAAAGCAAATTAATAATCATTTCTAACGTGTACATAAATTGGAGACCGAGGCAATAGTAATGAAAGAGAAAAAAATATTTTTTAGTGATTTTTATTTTAGCTAGATCGGACAATTATATCAAAAGTTGTGAACTTTAATAATAAAACTAATGTTTTCTCTCTTAATTACTAGCAAAGTTTAATTTTTCCTCAGAATATTGTATGCCTGTTTTTTTACTATTATTACAAATCATCCGGAAAGAATACGTATATTTAAGTATGGGTAAATATAATAATGCCCAATGCAATTGCCCCAAGGCAGTAAAATTTTGGGGCAAATGTATTAGCAGCTGTATCATGCAAGGTAAAGAAAATGTGTTTTTAATACCTAACTTATGTAACTTCATAATCCAAAATATTACCATTCAAAAAAAAAAATGCAGATGATATATACTCGATGAAAAGTTATTTTATAAACTTAATTACTTCGTGTTTTGAAGTCCTTCCGTAAAGTGAAATGTCACCCATTTGTCCGTCGGTAAAACGGTATGTTCAGGTGGCGGACTTCAAGTTAAAGTAATACTAGTATCATATTAAAGATGGCAGCACCGCTCGAAAAGCATTATACCTGCACATAGATAAGTTATTGCATTTGCCGCCCCGTTATTGCAAAAACCGCACGTTACCCAATATGTTTTTTATCAAGGTCATATTATTCAGATATCGGTAACACTTTTGTTTTTTTTTTGTTTTATCATGTAAAACTCTTTATTTTGGTTAAAATTAAAAAAAAGACAACACAATCGAATTTATATTATAAATTAAATGACTGTAAATTAAATTAATTTAAGAAGTAGACTAACATTTTTAAACTCTATAGCTTTTTTTTAAATATCGTTTTCGTTTGTAAAAATAAAATTATTTTATAAAAAAATATGTCTCTTTTTTTTATTCTAAAATTTTATGTGTCTGTTTAAAAGTATAAAAAGACTATTAACTTTTAATGTGTTTTGAGCTTAAGCTTCATATTTTTATTATATTATATTACGTTATTGTAAAAGTTTAAAACTCGCTTTTAGGGACTTTTACACTATTAAAATAGCCTGCTTAATTTTAAAACATGTTATAAACTTCACAAACATTTCTGGGTGACTTATTGGGCCATATGAATAAAAAGAAGCAAATGCTTATAATTATAAAATTTAAAGTAAATGCTTTTGCCATACTTTTTATATTATGATTATTTGCTTATACATATAAGCAAAAGCATTTACTTCAAATTTTATAAGTATAAGCAATTCCATTTTTTCAGATACCCAAACAGTATATAAAATTTCAAACATTCCGTCGGCGAAGAAACCTTCAGGATCTTCATCAAATCAAAATATTACACTTATAATAGCAGGAATATCAGCTTCTGCAGTTATTCTCATTTTAGCCATTGTTGTTACAGCTACTGTAATTGCTTGCAGAAGAAAGTCAGGTAAGAAATAAAATAAACGAATTTAAGTGTTTTAAATTAAATTTTTAGATTTAAATACTACATATTTTGGTATTCTTTGTTATATGTGTTTCTTAACCCATACGAATAAACTTAGAAAATTATAGATCGTTCACTATTTCATGTTTCAAAATAATGAGCTTTATTTTTTATTCTTTGTAAATAAAAAAGTTACGATAATGTTTGGTATATCTATTAGTATTCTACTGTTAGTGGTGATCGTACTTGAGTTTTTTAACGCAATTAGTATTAAAATGGTAGCTTTTAATTGTGATACCCAAATTATTTCTGACACAAAAAATATGTCACTATCTTGTTTTTTAGTCATAGTCATATTCTGTCCTTAGAATTTACCAGCTTATATATATTTTGTTTATTTCAAATAACTATTTTTTTTTAGTAGTCATTGCTCTTAGCTATTATTAAATAAAATATTTTATTAACCGAAAACAATTCAGTTAAAACACCAAAACCAACTATGTTTTTATCAACTTTTAATGTGATTTTTAGAAGAAAAAAATTATAAAAAATAATTTAAATTCCTTTAATGCCGTAAAGAAAATTGAATGCTACTACAATACACTGGAATATGGGCTTTTACCCTTTATACGGTCCAAAAATAGGAAAGCCCTCTTACCTAAGGACAACTTTTATTTAAGTAACTTTTTTTTAATATATAGGTATATTGTTATTGAAATTAAAAATAAGTGTTTAGTTTATGGAATTGTAAAAAGTTAAAAATATTTGATTTAGTTTGATAACTTATTTTATTCACCTTAATTTTTTCAAGTTTATTTAACACTTTCGGAGATTTCCCAAAACTCTCAAGTAATCCATTAAGAACTTTTATTGAATCCTGGACTAAAATCATTCACTTGACATTTTAGTATAATTATAGACTTTTCTGCATTACTATAAACAGGCGACAAAAACGCCTGGGGATAGTTTATTTTTGAAGATATGTTCTATACTGGTTTGGCAGATTCATTTATTCGATGGTAATAACTTGGGTACACGATTCAATCTGGAAAAAATGGGACCTCTTCGGTCTTGGTCCCGGGGTATAGCGAGCTGACCCTGTTCAGCCCTAAAGACCCCTATAAACTGGCCAGTCGCCTGAAACAAAATAAAGAAAAACACTCAAAAACCCAAAAAAATTAACTTTACATTCGACGTTTGAATGGCAAGTCTGCCACCGTTGTCAGGATTAAATTAAGTAAAATAATTTAAAAGTTAACTAATATTTAAGGTAAAAAATTTTAAAAATTGCTTTGAACTTTAGGAAATTCTCATGTTTTTAATATTAGTGTTTAGTGTCATCACTGTCAAATATTATCAGAATATTCTAAAGTTCGAAGTTTAAATTAAAAAAAATTAAAGTCAAATGTTAGGTAACTTTTAAATTTTTATTTTATTTAATGTTATCTTGACAACGGTGGCACATTTGCCACCGACACGTCGAATTTAATTTAGAATTTTTTGGGTTTTCTGGGGAGTTTTTCTTTATTTTGTTTCAGGCGACCGGCCAGTTAATAGGGTCACTAGAGCTGAACAGAATCAGCTCGCTATACCCCGGGACCAGGACCAAAGAGATCCCATTTTTTCCTAGACTGAGACGTGTACCCAACGAATTACCATTGAATAGTTCATTTTTATTTAATTATCTTCCCAAACTACACCCATTAACAGGGTGTCATTTCTTTAGGTAAGATTTAGATAAGATAGGATAAGCAGAGATAATTGCCCGAAAAAGTTCTTAAAAAATTTTAAAATTAAAAAAACATCATGTATCCAACTCTTTTGTGGTCACTGTATTATTATTCACAAAACTTATATACAAAAAATTCGAATGAGTTATATTTTAAGGTTCTTCTGCAGTAAGACGAAGAGGAAGAAGAAGTAGTAAACCGCCAAGTGAGCTTGAGTTGTCTGAGGCCGGTTTTGGAGAGGGATTCCACAGAAGAAGTGCCATGTATAGGGCCAGTATGTATGGAGATTGTGAAGAAAGGATATCGCGACTAATAGAGGGTAAGTTTAAAATAAAGGGTGGCCTACTTTAACGCACGCTGTTAATTGTAAAGAAAACAAAAAATAAAAAAAGCTCTTAATATTGTTCATTATGATAAAAGATTTGTTTGTAACTCTTCTTTGTGCTAAGAGCAAGTGGTTTATTACTGGTAGTTATATCCCACCACTGTAAGTGCGTTTGTTGGCCAAGCAGGCTAAAGCGCGTTTTCGCTGACGTCAAATTCACTGGTCGTAGGTTCCAATCCAGTCTACGCTAAAATATAAAAGCGTGTTGAAAGACAATATTTTATTTAAACCAATAAATTAAAACAAGAAAAAAAACTAAAAACATTTTTTTATGGCATATCAGACTAAAAAGTAAAAAGTTATTATGGTTTAAAAAAACTTAAAAACATGCTTTTAAAGCGCATTAAACTAAAAGGTAAGAACCATTTTTAAAATAATCCTAAAACAATCAATAACTAAAAAGACTACTTTTATTGTGATCAAACGTGGGCGCTTTGTGCCAGATTTTTGTATATCGAGCGCCCAACGCTTTCTTACCATAACACTAGTATTTAAAACTAAAAATTATTATGTCCAAACTACCTAACTCATTTATTTAAAAAATATTTTAATTTACATAGATAAAAACCTTATAAAATCGGGTTTTTTAAATATTATAGCCAAGTATGCTTTCCATTTCAAAAAGTGCAAGTTTATGCAGCGGTTTTCGAGATCCTTGTATTTAACATCGAAAAATTTACCCTGTATGTCATGTTGATAATGTGTTGTTAAAAAACAATTATGTTTTGTATTTATTACTGTTGCGTGTTTATTAAACCTAAACTCTTCTTTAATTTTGTTGTTAAAATTAAAAACAAGGATTTTTCAATTTAAATAACACTATACAGGGTGTCTCAGAAAGGTGCAGATTTTTTCTATTAAATCCTAAGACTAAAATATGACGATTTAACCCAACTAACCTTAGTCCAAAAGTTATATAATAATATCAGAGCAACGGAGTGTTAAAAACTTATCTTGGTTTTAGTGTTTCATAAAAAGTTTTGGTAAAAATAGTTGTATTATTTCATATATTCCGCTGTAGAATGTTTTTGGAAGTGGGAATTAAGAATCTGCTATTAATTTTATTGTAAATTCTTGGGGACGCCACCTTCGACTGGTTGTCTGACGGACATTTTTTGAATTTTTAAAACCTTGAACTGTCTAATAAAATATATTTTATTTTTGATTTTTTTCAACTTACAGTAATATTTAAATCAAATACTATCTTAAACACCATAACCTATTAAAAAATAGTAATTATTTAGGTATTTCTGCGACGGACACATATTAAAGCCAACCACTTTTTTGGCGAAACTTGGTCGACTGAGGCTGCAGTGATAATAAAAAAATGATGAATGATCGTAATTATTTACCAAAAATACCGACTTACCGACAGTGGACACTCTACGCCATATATTTTGATTTTAAAAGATATACGGTGTGACGGAATTTTTCTAAGACCAAATATATATTTTAAAAAATGCCAAACTAAACAATTTAATAAATCATAGCATACCTTTTCATAATAAGTAGTGTATACCCATATATAAATTTTTAAAATTACAGTTATTTAAATACAAGCGTTTTTAGTAATATGAAGTTATAGATACTATTGTGGCAAGGGGACTAAGAGTTTACTTATAAAACACATCACTTTGAATCACTTGAAAAACTATTAAAAAACCATAAGTTAAAAAAATAATAACAATTATTATTAGTTAATGATTTGTTTTACTTGGAAATAATAAAAAAGTCCAAAAAAAACTCTTGAATTTATATATATTTTCTGTTTTTACCAGGATTTTGCTCTGGGACAAAGAAGAGTTGATTCACCCATAGCCATACATTATTTTTTTATATGTAGTTATCTCTAAAACGGTTGCTTAAATCAAGGTTTACCTTTTTCTGTAAATTATGTCAAAGAATAATAATTTGTATCTAAAAGTTACAGACGAAGGGGCTCAAAAAGTATTTTTGTTTTGTTTTATTGTGTGAAAAATACCATAGGTGGTACACCTATAATTTACAATAAAATTAATAGCAGATTCCTATTTCTTATTTTTCAAAACCCGATATAGCAGAATAGTTTGACAATACATAGACTAACATACACCCTGTATCTTTGAAATCATTCACTTTTGGACAAAGGTAAGTTGGATTAGATCGCCATATTTTAGCCTCAGTAATGTGTGGTAGCTTTATTTCCGTACTTTTTATAGACACCCTAAATTTTAGTTGTTGTAGGGCCGGATTTAAAGGAAAGCAGGCAGGGCTACACCTCGGGGGCGTTCACAAGTAAGGAGTCCACAACGCTTTCTTTTTAGTTGGAAAAGCTCGCAATATAAGGGTAATACCCTTTTTTGGGTAGAACATAAATGTTCCTTAATTTAAAAAAAAAAAAATCGGGTCCGATATGATTGCTTTTCACTGAAATTGCCCCGGGGCCTGCACTTTTTAAATCCGGTCCAGAGTTTTACCTTTAAATTTTATTATTTAATAACGTTGATATAATTCAAATACAGATTAATAAACAGGGTGGGAAGGGGGCAATTACCCCCCTCCAGGAGTGGCGTGAATAGGCTTTTTTGACAAAAGTGGCTGTGTAAATAGAGCATTAATGTCTTTTTTGGCATTTTGTTCCCCCTCTCCATCTCAGAAAAGAAATGCATGTTGTAAGGTTAGGACTTTTTTGTCATTTTTTTGCCCTTTAATTTTTCCAGAATGATGTTTTTTTCTTAACTTTTTACCCTTTCCCCAAAATACACTTGGTTACGTCCCTGTTACAATATTAGATATAATAATTGAATTATACCTATTAGCATATGTTATGAACGTAAATACTTAAGTTACAGAGAGATATGGAAACTCCATTAATGCATGTAATTTAGTATAAGGTATATTCTAGAACCTAGTTCTGCGGCTGTTTCTTGATGGTTTATAATAGTGTGGTTTTGATATATTGCATATATTGGGTGAAAGCACCTAAAGCCATAACCTATAATATACTTAGTATCTGACTGTTTAAACAAGTAAAATTCGGAAAATAATACAATTTATATGTTTTTTAATATAATACGGGGAATAAAGGATTTTGTCTTGCATAATTCGCCATTTTTTGTCACAAATGGGTGCAATATATCGTTATAAACCTAAAAACAGATATTATTTACAAATAAGGTGAACGGAAGTGCCGCTATTTTGCGAAAACCGTTTAGGCCTGTATCTTCGTGACCGTGCACTTGAGGCTCACAATTATAAAATCATTTATTATGGAAAACTAAATTTTTTATTTTTTCTGTTAACTTTTTGTATCATTTACCGTTCACGATTTATAGAATTATTACTGTTTATTTATTCACTTTTTACCGATATCTCTTCTGGTAATTACTTAAACCATAAATTGCTAATAACTAAACCTTTAAATTTGTAAACTTTTTATAGGTTTTGTTTTAGGCATTTTTTCTAAAATTAATATTTTCAAAGTAATTACGCTTAATTTTTAAAAATCTTGTGTCTGGGCGGTTAACGCCAGTTGGGCCTGAGCACTAAAGTGGCCACATTTTTACTTAGACAAAGCAAGACAAATTGGATGAAATAAGAAAGACAATAAACTTATGTATATTCCATGTATTATGTGTACATTTTTGAAGAACAAAAAAATGATCCCATCTTCGCATTAAATTTCCTTTAAGTACTTCACTTGCCTAATGGTCGTATTCACCAAGCTCTCACTATTATCAGTTTGATAAAGTTAGTCAAAGCTTGGTGAATACGACTCGTTAATCACCAAAATCCAGTGAGACATTTTTAAAAATGATTTGGACACTTCACCAAAAACTCGGAACATTTTTAAAAATCGGCAAGACGCGCTATGTAGATTTTGTTCTTATTAGCCTTGTACTCGGTAGTACCACATTGAATGCGTTGTAACTGAAAATATTAATTTTAGGAAAAAAGTTTAACACAAAAGTTGTGAAAAATGTATTAATTTAAAAGTTTGATTGTAAGCAATTTATTATTTAAACAGATATTTAAAGAAACATCGGTAAAAAGTCAATTAACAAACAGTATTACTCCTATAAATTACGAACAATAATTAATACGAAAAAAGTATTGAGATAGGAAATTAAATTATCGGGGGTAATTGTACAAGTGCATTAAAATTATCGATAATTTTGCTTGAAAGCGTATTGCCTAAAAACTACTAGAGTTCACTTTCATATTTTGGCCAAAGAGCCCGACTCGGAAGGAGAGGGGCTCATTCGCCAAAACGTGAAAATAAACAATAGTAGTTTTAAAACGGCACTTGAAAGCTAAATTAGCTGATTATTTTAATGCACGAGTGTAATTTAGGGAGAAAATTACTTGAATAAAGTAAAACTATTAAATAAAGGAATTATAATTTATACACAATATATTTAACAATACAACAAACTTCAATCTTTCAAAAACTAATAACTATTAAAGACACAGAGCAACTTTCGGTTTCTAATATGCAATTATGGCTGTAATCAAGCGATAATTGTTGAGTAGACAAATGGGTTAGTGTAATTTTCTATAATAAAGATTCTTATACTTGTGGGTCGGCGGCACTTCCGTTTCCCTTATTTGTAAGTATTTTGTGTTTTTGAGTTCATTACATCAAATTGCACCTGCACCTAACTATGAGAAAAATAGCTCCTATCGAATTATTCATTATGGACAAGAGTAACTCGCTCCTCATTACCTGTACTAACAGCAATAAGTACTAGTACCATCTGTAATATTTTTGCACCTATTAAGGAACCAGCTCTAATGTCTGCTTTTTATTGGTTTATTTTGGAGATAGCTAAATCCTGAAATAAAGTTGTTATTTAACTTTATAGAAAATTAAATATTTTTGCTTTTAAACACTAATTTTGTCATAAAACTAAAAGCCCGAAAGAGGACCTAAGTTTATAGGTCTTTAATTATTTATCATACATTTTTCTACGTTTTTTGAAACGTCTGCCTAAGGTTAGCCAAGTTCAATGGTAAAATTATGCTTGGTTGTGGCCTTTGCCGCAAAAAAGCAGATCTTAATGAGTTCAAAATTTGTACAAAATCAAAATATGATAAAGTCGGTTAGATTGAACTTGGCTTCGGAACTAGGCTTAAGTTAATCTGAATTGTTTTTAATTATCCTGGTCCGGACATTTTTTTGTCTTCTTGTCTAAGAAATTCCCAAATGTTTGCTTTTTTCGTCAGAATTTGTAGAGTTTTTGTTAACACTTTGACTGCTATGAGTATATTTGCGTATACATATGCGGTGGGTCAAAAGCGCCACGTGTATATTCTGGTATACACTTTTAATGCATTTTAAATGGAATTCACCCTCGCGGGCGTGAGGTAATGTAGAAAATTTCTTAGCACGGACTTTTTATTTGAAGGTAGATTTACGTTAAATTTGTAATTTTACTAGAAGAATAAATATCAGTACATTTCTGTGTGGCGTAGAAGACCCATTAATAAAATCTAGCCCGGCGGTCAAAATGTTTAATAAACCTGTATTTTTAGAGAATATTTTACTTAACATTGTTTACTCAAAAAAAAAAAAAAAATCGGTAGAAAATTAAAGGACAAAAAGAAAACAATTACAAATATGGGGTCAAGTGGGGTAAAAAAAAATTCATTTGACTCTTTTGTAAAACGTGAGACACCTCTAACTAATTGAGGTTGTGTTTAGGTTGATGATGACCATCTCTATGGTCGAAACATGTCCCCCTGAAATTTTGAATGACTGACATAGAATAAAAAGCATTTAGTGGTGAAAGACAGTAGTTTTATTTGTCAATTACATTACAACGCCACAGCATTATGGACTACTTCTCCAATATAAAAAATAGATGAAAATTTTCTCAATTTTAATTTTATATCATCTTTTTGGTTTTCTACGGATCTACCTATATAAAATATTTTAACACATGTAATAAAATAATATTGTAATAATTATTGGTATTTGAAAATGCATTTTTTAAGGAAAAACTTTTAAAGAAGATACTCACTCTGCTAGAATTGCGTTGCAGGCAAAAAGCTGCACGCTTGACTCTTGAAATTTGTATTTTTAAGCAGAGTATGAAGGTAGGGGTAAGAAAGTCGTGGGGTAAATTGAAGACACATTAAGGGGTAAAAATTAGACATCTATTGGGGTAAAAATAATACACCGTTATTTAAACATTTTAGGGAAGGCTTAAAAATGCCAAGAAATAAATTTGTAAAGCTAAGAAATACACAATAAGTGACCAGAAAAAAGCCGCAAATTATGTTATTTATTAAATGTAGCAAGTTTATTCGATATGTTTACAAAAAGAAAAAAACAAAACGAAAAAGAAAACATTTCTTTTCGTTGAAGTAGAAATCAATTTAGCGTCGAAGCAAGGTATCATGGCAAAATGGGGATTTGCACTAACATGGTTTAAATTATTTTGTTGTAAAACAATTTAGGTCGAAAAAACTGAAATAACTGGAAAAGTGTCGAAGGTCTGCCACAAGTTACTATATACAGTGTGTCCAAGATAAGGATCCTAAGCATGGGAATATTAGTACCTATTGGAGATACACCTTAGGTTAAATTAGGAAAAACAACTTGACAAGCAGGGTAATAAGGACAAATACTATTTTATTATGATATTAAATTATGTTACAGATACGGTAACAGGTATTAACGTCCATTTGTTTGCAAGGCCTACTAAAAATAACTTCAAAAAAATAGAAAAAATGCAATTTTTCTTTTAACTTTAAAATAAAATATGACATGTGGTACATCCTTGAATTTGTAATAAAAAAATCAGATACAGGGGGTACTTTTTTCGGCCCATATAAAAAATAAAGTTGATGATGGTTTCTTGAAAACGACACGTCGGGTATTAAATCTAAAAATACCATCATGTAGTAGCTAAAAGGTGCCAATGAAAAAGTATCATTAGTTTTTTTATATCTCTCCAAATAAAGTCAGAACAAAATATAATCGATATAGTCAAATTTTCGTTTTTGCCAAATATCTCAGCAGGCTATGAAAATTTTTCAAGTTTCTAAACGGCATATAAATAAGCTTGATTTTATTTTGTAAAAGAAACAAAGTGGCAATAATAACAAAAATTTAATATAAAATGCTTTTTGGATAAACTTAAAAAAAATGGTTTTGCACAATGTCACATATCTCAGCAGGCTATGAAAATTTTTCAAGTTTCTAAACGGCATCGGCATATAAATAAGCTTTAAAAAACACAACTTACTTATTGAGCATAGTGTTTCTAATGGCGAAGTATAGGCATACCTACACACATAGTTTGTTTTTATTAATTTTATTAATTATTTAATAATAATAATATTAAATAAATTAGATAGGTGTTTTGCTGTTTAAACTTTAAAATACCAATAATTCTCTTATGGGGTCCTATGCGACCCATGATATTTATGTATGAAAAATTTTATGTTGTCATTTAAAGGTTAAAACAATGAATTGTTACTCATTAAGATGTGAACTTTTATTTTGGGTTTTTTTAATGATTTTACAAAAAAAACTTTACGTCAAAAATATTTACATACTTGCTAAATATGATACGTGAAGCCTGGAAAACAGAAAAATACGATTAAGAATTAATTCAGTTAGTTTTCATGGAATTATTGTAATAAATTAGATATCAATAAAGAAGTAAATGAAAAAAAACTAATTGTAACAAAAGCACATACCTATTATTTTCAAATGCGTAAAACCAGCAAATTAATAAAAGTAATAAATAGATTTTAAGAATTAACTTCACTTTTTTGAAAGAACGTTTCCAATTTAAGCTATTAGGATATTAAATTTATTGATTTTATTTTGTAAAAGAAACAAAGTGGCAATAATAACGAAAAATTTAATATAAAATGCTTTTTCGGATAAACTTAAAAAAAAACGGTTTTGCACAATGTCGCATTTTCCAGATCATTTAAAATAGCTAAATTTTTTTAAATTTTTAATACAAATATAGTTGCGCATTTGCAATATGCAATTTTACTTGAAGGACCCCGCACACATTAAAAACCAGCATCACAAAATTCTTTATGATTGTAAGGTGTTAAGGTGGCGCGCTTGTGGCTGCTCCGGTTGTATCGGCAAGCGTCGATCTCCGGAGTTAAGCAGTGAAGTGCGCGCCCATAACTTGGATGGGGGACCGGCATTGTGGGTTTTGGGCAACGGCACGCGGTGTTCTTCTCGGGGGTGAACAAACGGATCGAGCAACAACCATCCAAGTTATGGAATGAATGGTGTGTGAATGGGAAGGAGTAGGGGTCAAGGTACAATAAGCCTTCAGGCTGCAGTGCACCACCTAGGGGGCGGTCGTCGAGCCTGGGTGGGATGACCCCGAAAGGGCGAAAAAATAAAAAAAAAAAAAAGTGTTAAGGTCTTATCCATACTGGTAATATTTTCAAAAAAATTCGGGGGTCATCGGTAATATTTATAGAGCTGCTTAAAATAAGGTTATTAAAAAGCACAATATAATTATTAAATACATTTTTAGAAACATGGATAAAACATAGCAATTTGGCTAATTTGGTTAAAAATAAAAATATTTAAAAGATATGATTGGTAATAATCACAACACAACTTTTGTCAGATTTAATTTTAAATAAAAGAAACCTCTACCGATAACATAAATCCTTTACATAAAATTACCTAGCTTACAAAAAAATATAGCAATTGAAGTTATTACATTAAAAACTTAAACTGGATACCTATAAAAAAATGGGAACATATTCGTTAGTTTGTATCTTGTTGGGAATAATGCATTGATTTTACCATCGTTTATGTGTTATAATTTAATGAGTTAAGAACATAAGGGTATTTTATGAAAAAAATCATATATTTACTTTATATCTAAAAAATATTAAATTTAAAAAGAATTTATTATATATGATATTACTACTAAATTCTACGTTAAAATTATTTACAAATATCAGTTCTCCTTTCAACCATATAGCGGTAGGGGAGCCCAAGAGGGGATTTCGGGATTTACTACAGCTTGGCAGATTATCAGACGATATCTTGTACTCGGTTAAGTACCTTCACCAAATATGAGCCTTGTATACAGGGCCGATCATAAAATACAAAAATATATCCATCAGAAATTTCCGAGCGCGTCTGATTAGGATAGGGTAAGTTAATTACATGCCAAACCGTGTATATTCTACTAATCTGACAATATAAGAGTGAAAAAAAAGAGGTAAGCTACAAATTTGTAAAGAAAGAAATGTCTTTTTGACATTTTTGATAACAAACCTTGATAAAAAGGTATACAATATACAGGCTGGCCGCTGAGGTGTCCAAGATACTTCAGATATGAATAATATGTCTAATTTTAAGCAAAAACGACTTAACTTACTTTTTTCGAATTTCTAACGGTTCTTAAATTATCTAGGCTAAAAGATGCCAAGACATAAATTCTAGAGTAATGAAATATCATTTTTGCAACTAGTTTGCATAGGTTATTTAATCATTAACACCTTGAGTTGTCATAATGATTGTATGTAAATTGTCGTCATTGACAGTTGTTGGTTATTTTATTCCTTCGCCTAACTTGTGTAAAATCATGCTTGTATTATATTCCCATAAAATAATGTGAAAAATTAAAATAACCAATGGCTGTAAATGATGACAATGTTAGTTGAAGTGTTTTACTTTTAGCAACATATATACCCAAATGCACAAGAAAAAAAGTTATAACGAGAAATTGAAGATATATACCTATAGGTTGGATATAGTTAAAAGAAAAAAACTTAAATAACCATTTCTTACTTATAAATAGTATTAGAGCCTTCTAGGATAGACTTTTTAAAGAAAATTTTCTGCTCTTTTAACTAAATATTCCATTGCGTATACCTAAAACTGCGTAGAAAGAAGTTACAGAACATTGTAAATTGCCAAAAAATGGTGTAATTGGCAAACTTTAAAAAACCGCCTCATGAATACTATAGACACTAAAGACTTAATTATACTAAGCGTCATTTTGTAAAGGAAGGAAAAAGGTTCTATAAACCGTTGCCTTAACCTAAACCCTCATGGAAAAAAGGTATAGGGCATAATACAAAAAAGCGCGTAAAAATTCCTTTTTTTTAATTTAAAAAGCATTACTCGTTAAAAAAAATAATTTTCTACGACTTTTTGTTGACTACTACCTGAAAAAAGTGCGACCTAACCTCAAAAAACTAAAAAGGGGCTGTTTTTACCCCGTTCTTAAACACGCACCCCTTTAAATGGTAGCACTTCGGGGTTTTTTATTGGTTGGGTGTCCATTTACCATATGAAATAATAAAACACCTTTAACATTGTAGTTCCATTTAAAAGTACATAATTAATAGCCCATAATTTAATTTGTTTTTTTTGTCCTATTCCGAGACCAACTTTACTCAATCTGTCAATGGGTCAATCAACTTTTTTGTCCCAGTTTTAAAATTTTCATATCTCTATTGAGTTCCTTTTTTTAATATTTATTGCTTTTAAACATAGGTCATTACTTATTGAACTGACATCTGCAATAAACAGAGCCTCTTAAACAGTTTTAAAAATAAAACCAAGAAAGTCCACTTTAGAAAGTATATCAAACCCAAAACAATTAGGTTCAAAAAGCAGGTTTACTATCAATTAAAATAACTAACTTGTCAATCATTAAGCTATATTACTTTATCGCGAGAACAATCAAATTGTCTTACAGACAACAATTCAGTTATCAAAGTGACTGATTTTTTTTATTGGTTGTCCGACGGCCATTTTTTAAATTTTTTTACTTTAAATTGTCCGATAAAAGATAGTCATTTTTTACTTCTTATCCCTATATTAAAATTTAAATCAAATACTATTAAAAACACCATAATTTATTAATAACTAACCTCAGGTATTCAAGTGACTGGTTTTTCAAAACACTGGTCGTCCGATGAATATTTTTAAAACTTTAAATTGTCTGATAAAACATATTTTATTTTTGGCATTTTTGTGCCCACAGTAAAATTTACATCAAATACAATTTTTAATACCTTAATTTATTAAAAAATATTAATAACTTACATATTGGTGCTAGTTGTCCAACGGACACATAATAAAGCCAACCAACCTTTTTTTGCGAAACTTTGTGAACTAAGGCCGCAGTTATCCAAGAAAAAAAATGACGAATGGTCGTAACCATGAATACCAACTTACCGACAGTGTACAGTGTTTTTATTTATATTTTGCCACCCATTTTTAACTATAATTAACAAATGTTTTATAATTTTTTCATTTATTATCTTTTAAGAATAAAAAACCAACAAATAAACATTAAAAATTAAAGAAAATGAAGTGGTGAACTTTTTTAAATAGAACACTCTGTATATTATATTACCATTATAAAGGTATTTTAAAGAGCTCTACAAAAATACTTTATTTGATATACCCAATAGTTTTTGAAATATGACAACTTAATCTGAAAATAATAGATATAATTTCCATTATATTATGTATCTATCTGCAGCACTAACGTGAAACTGTAGATAAAATGAAAATTATATCCAGATTTAAATGGCCCTATTTTCAAAACTAATAAAGATAGAATTATCGAATGTCGTATTTTTGTAAAGCTTTTGTAAATACCTTTTTATGGTGTCCTATTTAAAAAGAGTTTACCTTTAAAGTTTTCTTTAAGTTTGTTATGTTCACTTATTTTTTTTGTTCAAAAGATATTAGATAAAAGAGTATGAAACTTTTTTACAGGAAGTTTTTTTTTCTATCCTTTTCGTTCAAAGCTAAAAGTAGGTAGCAAAATATTTATAAAAACCTTGACACAATTTATAAAAACTGGGCATATTTTATCTTAATAATTAGTATACCCATATATTAATTTTTAAAATAACAGTTAGTTAAATAAAGGCGTTCTTTACTAAAGCAATGTTATTGATACTATTGTTGCCTGGGGACCAAGGGTGGGTAAACCACTTTGAATCACTTAAAGAGCCAATAAAAAAGCCAGGGCCGGCCAGAGAGAACGTGACGCCTGAGGCGGCAACGATTTTGCCGCCCTAAGCTCAGAAATTGAGATTATCTTAATAAAACCAGTACTTTTTAAGTATAATAATTTGCATGATATAAATAATGTTATACTTATAATTTAAATGGGTGAATATGGGGCTCATTTTAAGTCAAAAAGTTTATTTTAAGGTCGGCTAAAAACTTTTTTTTACAGGATAAAAAGTTGCTTTAATACTTTTGAAGAACTAAAAATCTTTTTACGCTCAAAGAGTATGTTTTATACATACAGTGGGGACGCGTGTGTAAAAACAAACTCATTTTAAAGTTAGTAATTTGTTCTTAAATTTTAATTTTTAGCTGCGGTTTTTTTGCTAGTAAATTTATTCATATTGGATAGCCCAAAAATAAGCAAAGTCTCTCAACCTTATTTTTTTAAACACAAATGCCTTACATGTTTTAATTATGTATAAAATTCTAAATGTTTTATGTAGCATGTCTTATACCTAAAGTTAACAATGATCGAATTAATTTACCATTGATTTCTTTTAAAGTTGTAAAGACATAAAATTCGGAACACCTGCATTTAAATACCAAGATTTTATTTTTTACAAAATGGTCAGACACCTCGATATTTGTTTTTGAATGCAGTTTTTTTGGTTAATTCATATACTGGTTAAACAAATTGGTATTGGGATATTGGCCAACAAAGCAACAACAAAGGATGTAAATAACTCATCCAATCAGAAATGTTTATATGCAGGTATTCACGTTACACTGTTTTTTTCCTCACATTGCCTATGTGTACGTTATTTAGCTGAACCGGTATACAAAGTGACCCAATAAGAAGGTCACCAAAATAATTTCTTAAACCGAAATCTTACGATATAACTTAAGTCTGTGGTATGCCTATAGCCAAAAGTTAATATTAAACTTAATATTTGTGAAGACACTAATAACTCGGAACTAATTCCTCTAAAATTTAAAAGTTTGTTTTTTTGGAAAAAGATCGTTAAGTTATGAAATAGCGTGGCACACTTATTCGACAGCTGAAGAAAAAACTCATGCTTTTATTCTAAAAGGCCTAGATAATAACCCCGACACCGAGGACATAAAAATACAATTGAAAAACGAACATAACATCAAGGCAAAGAAAATATTCGAAATAAGATCTAACTACAGGCCCATCTACATGGTAGTCACGGGCCCCGAAGTCACTTTAAAAACACTACAACAAGTAAAATATCTTGACCACGTGACTGTTAGATGGGAAAGAAAAGCCAACAACCGCCCCATTATGCAATGCAAACGTTGCCAACAGTGGGGACACGCCATAACTTACTGCCATAGGGCGCCAAGATGCTTACACTGCGGAGGTAGCCATTTGACAGCCAGTTGTGTAAACACCGATACAATAGGGTGTGCAAATTGTGGACAGGGCCATAAGTCTAACGACGAAAACTGCCCTGTCTACAAATTCAAAATTTCAAAATTCAGCAAACAAACTTGCAAACAGCAACAAAATATATACCAGCACCCCTACCATCAACAAACGCGTGGCAGAAGGCCAGGGCAAGTGGCCCAACTACAGCCAGGGCAAGTGGCTCAGCTGTACGAAGGGCAGAGGTCCGCTCCAACCAAAATGAGCCGAATACCCAACAACAACACTTTCCACCACTCCCAAGAAGTAGGGTCAGCCGAGAAGAGCCAGAAATAATAAACGCGAACGACATAAATGAGGTTAGTGGTCTAATGAACGTAATAGATGGTTTTTCAAATCTAAATATAAACTTTAATGAAATTTTACGCTTTTTAAATGATTTCTTAAACACCATTAAAAATACGCAAAATCAAACAGAATTGGCAATGCAAATACTTAATTTCGTAACAATTAAAATTAAAAACTACAATTTCTATCCATAAAAAATAAGTAAAAATCTTAACATATCTTCATGGAACGCCAATGGCGTTTCAAACAAGATAGGCGAATTAATTTATTATCTATCTAAAAACAAGATAGACATTATGATCATAACAGAAACCAAGCTAGACATAACAGACAAACTGAAAATAAGAAATTACATAATACATAGACAAGACAGAAACCGAAGGGGAGGCGGCGTAGCGTTGCTAATTAAACAACACATATCACATTTACCACTAGCACCCGTTCAAACACTTATAGAACAAGTTTCTATCAAGTTAATGAACGGGGCAGTCATTAGTGGTTGTTACGCAAAGCCAAACCTGAGGTTCCAGGACCAAGACATAACAAACATAATGAACCAAGGCACAAGAGTACTATTACTTGGTGACTTCAACGCGAGACACACTCTGTGGCATAATCGTAGGATAAACAGAAACGGAACTGTTGTTCACGATTATGCCATAGACCATGACATACAAATAATGACAACAAACAAACCGACTCACTATCCTGCCAATGGCACGACACCGTCATACATTGACATAGGACTGAACAAAAACATAATTGACCTACCCGACCTACAAATACTAGACGAACTCTCTTCCGACCATCTTCCACTCTTGCTCTGCTGGGGGGACAGGGGTCGCAAGAGAATGGACATACCTTCTGGCATTATGGAAATGCAGACTGGAGGAAATTTAGAAATATTTTAAATAACAACACAGAAATATGCAATATAATAAATACACCGCAAGAACTAGATCGGCAAGTAAACATTTTAACTGAAAATATCCAGTCTGCAAGAAATAATATAGCCAGAAAGATCACGACTAAAGACAAGGAAGACAACATACCGGACGACATTGCCAACTTGATAAGATTTAAAAACAATCTTAGGAAAAGATGGCAACGTCAAAGACGAAGACAAGACGGACTGCGATTGCAAGAACTACGAACCACCATCCGTCAGAAACTAAATGACTACAAAAACAAAGCCTGGTCGGAAGTCCTAGGGAGGTTGTCTACCCAGGATAACTCACTATGGCGACTGACTAGGCGACTTAAAAACAAGTACAACAAAATACCGACACTAAATAATGGAGAACCACAAACTGACGTACAAAAAGCGGACATCATTGCAGAATTTTTAGAAAATATATGCATCACCACACCTAACACAACGCCAGAGCATCATGAAATAACCACCTTAGTTAATACCGTTATTTCCCAAAGTTACCCTATCCCGCCCCCCATAATTCCCAGAATTTTCATCAGGCCAAAGGACCTTATAAAAATAATAGCACAACTATCTAGCAACAAGGCACCTGGTCCTGATGAAATTTCTAATATTCTCATAAAAATCTACCCACTAAAACCGTCGTGCAGTGTATGTATATAATTAACGCTACGATCTATTTGCAATATTTCCCAAAAAAATGGAAAGAGGCGATAATTATACCTCTATTAAAACCAGGTAAAAATCCTACTCTACCAGAATCGTACAGACCAATCGCTTTAACCAATGGATTATCAAAAGTCACCGAAAAAGCAATTCTAACTAAATTTAAAGGTAATTTTGACTCTAATTACCCTGAAGAGCAGTTTGGCTTTAAAGACAAACACAACACTACACTACTGATCTTCAGGGTATTACAAGAGGCGCTAAACAAAATAAATATTAGCCAAAACACCGTGTTACTGGCCCTCGATATAAAGAGGGCCTTTGACACGGTGTGGCACAACGGCCTAATATATAAACTCATTAAAACTCACGAAATGCCCATGTACTTTGTAAAATTAATACACTCCTACATAAGTGAAAGAACCTTTCGAGTAAGAGTAGAAAACTCACTCTCATCGAAAAGAAATATTCACGCTGGAGTGCCACAAGGCACAGTCTTATCGCCAAAGTTATACAACTTATACACTGCCGACATCCCTAAATATCCCTCAACTAAGGTGGCTTTATTTGCAGATGATGCATTAATTTATGCACACTCTTTGCTGCAAATGTAGCAAAATCACAAATACAAAACCATCTCCATTATTTAGAGCCCTGGTATAAAAAATGGAAGATTAGTGTGAATGAAAGTAAGAGTGAATGCATGATAATTACTAAAAAATTTACTAATAACAAGATTAATATCCCATTAAAAATTAACAATAACGAAGTATTGCCTCAAAAAACTCTAAAATACTTGGGAGTAATAATAGATGAAAGATTGTCATTTAAGCAGCAAATCAACCATATATTAAAAGAGCATACATAGCAATGCATAGCTTATATGCATTACTATCTCCAAAGTCTTGTCTTTCACCTGAAAATAAATTATTAATCTATAAACAGATAATACGCCCAGTGATTACGTATGCGGCCCCAGTATGGTGCAGCATCTCCAATACACAGATGTCTCGATTGCAAAGATACCAGAATAAAATACTAAGATGGTAACCTCGTCAATAGATACGAGAGAATAAACACGTTACATCAAATGGCAAACATCGAAAAATAGACGAATATATATATGCAATCTCAACACAATTTTATATCAAACAAACTCCCGTGTCAAATTTAACAAATAATCTAACCAACATCAGGTTCTATGATGAGATTAAACATAAACCTCTGTATTGGAGACTGCCCATATATTTCGGGGATGATGCATAAGGCCCTCTTTCAACGCTCCTCATACAGCGTAAACAACCAAATGCAAATTACAAAAACAAGCGTAGTTATCTAAGAGAGACAAAACTGCCTTAAATATAAATCAAATGCAAACACTTTTAATTTTAATTTAAATTAGCAGAATGTGAATGAAAGAAAATGAAAATAAACTGAATGAATGAAATGAATGTAAAATACCAGGGATGACTGACAAACTTGGTTTCAAGCGCGCTACTTCTAGCGTACCTGCACTACACCGTACCTGACTTAAATCAAACAGGTTTTTGGGAACCTTTTCCTGTAAAAACCAAATTACATCGAATTACCAAATTATTGCTCAATAAAATACTATTTTTGTAAGCCTTCGGCACTGAAAAACCATCTATGACGTTTTTAAGATCACTTTCGGTAAACGTTGAAAAATAACCACATAAATCACTATACTTACCTCCAGGAGGCCAACACCTGCCTCCGGGCCGCTCCGCAGGCCCTACAACATTTTCCCTGAATCCTGAACAAGGAATAGAAGAAAATGAAACTATATATGTAATGTAAATATATGAATTGTAAAATATTAAAATTAATAAAAGCACTTTAGAATGGAATGGAATGGACACGCTTTATAAATATCGACGTATTCTACGAGTTATCCGAGCACCTTTTGCTGAATAAACTTTAATTTAGCTTATTATGCATTCATATTATACAAAACTGTTTTAATTTCTAATGTTTAGATAGTCAGTTGAATATCATTGTTTTATAAAGATAAATATATTTGTAAAATTAATTAGAATAAAAATTTTTAAAAAGTTCTCTACGCTATTTGATAATTTAACTGGCGCAGTCGGGCGGAATTTTTCGGAATTGATTATTGACTATCGTTCGTCGGGGTCAAAAAATCGAACTAACCGAAAATAAAAGTTCCTGCAGTGTAGTTGTTTGCTGTGAGGTGTCAGAGTGGATTTCTGGAAATCGAAACTTCCAGTACATCGTGTACCTTTGAGCAATCGGAAGTTGGACCAACTTTGCCCAATTCTCGCAAGGACCAGGACAATTTGGAAGGACCACATCGCCAACCAAAAACCGGACCTTATAGTTATGTTTAGGATAATCAGCATCATTGTGTCTTTAATATGCATACACCGCATAACCAATTTACTTTTAAACCATCATTTCCATCTCAGCCAATCCCGATTAGACCCAATTATAATTTAAAACAAAATTTTCCAACAAATTCACAGGTATTTAAGCCTAGACAAAATAATGCAAATGTTTTTAGGCCAAATCAAAACAAATTATTACCCCAACCTACACCAATGACTACTACAACGAGACAATCAAATCATACATTGAGACCAACACCTGGTCAACAACCTTTTCAGAGAAATCACTTTCAATCAATCTATCAACCACTACGTTTTATTGCTGAAGAATTATACAACACTACCCTTGATTCTAATGAACAGCCATATTATGTTACCGATACGGAAACCCCTAAAGATTTAAACGATTTTTCTTTATCAGACGTGACATTAGACACTCAATCCGTCAGTTCTTTGACCCATATAATCAAGAAAAATATTA